>CAAKMY010095942.1:0-15985 GCA_901111285.1 Corrigiola litoralis | reverse complement strand
ACAAATGTGAAAAGTCAAATGCCAAAAATTGGTAGAAATTGAGGGAGTAGATACCAATATATTAGTCAATCAATCAGCAATTGACTAACCGTCTAGCCATACAAGTATGATAGGACCTTATAAATTTAAATTAGAATCACGATGGCAGATTTTACAAGTTACAACAGTGTCGTAACCATTGAAACAAAAGGATCTTTATTATTAGTTTTTAGCCATTCGTAACAACCACCCATTATTTTGGTAAAAAGGTTAAACTAACATATGACTCATACTACATTGAATATCAAAAAAGTCAACGTCATATGAAAAAAGTCTTGACATTATTTTTCTTTATCTACGTATTGTGTCAGTAACTTTCTTTAAAAACACCACCACCATCAACCCTCCAACAACATATTACAACGCGTATAAATCCATTTTGTTATATAGTATGGAAATAATTAAGGGTGTGCATAATCAGCAGGACTGTTCCTAAGGTTTTGTGGGCCCAGGGCGAATCAAATTTTCGGGGCCCTTTTCATTAACATTGTAGAAAAAAACGCGTGTACATGAAGTTACGTATATTTTTTTATTAAGCATAATTGATCTCTGGAAGATTTATTTTGCGTTGCGAAAAAATTATATACATATACAAGTCGACCCAAAAGAAACAAATACTAGCAACAATATTGACAAAATAAAAACAATTCCAAAAGAGGCTATAAATCTTAAATATAATGAATTCTGGGCTAATACTCTTGTGGGTACTTTTGTGGGGTTGAAGCCTAAACTCATTCAGGTTAATGAATTTGTTAAGCGTCATTGGGGGCATGTAACTAAGCCGGTGGTGAAGTATTTTAAGCGTGGATGGTTTTATTTCTGTTTTGATAACTCTCTGGACTTGGAAGCTGTTTTGAAAGAAGGGCCTTGGAGTTTAATGGGGAGTAATTTGATATTGAAGAAGTGGTCTCCATTGTTTTCTCAAGAGATGGATCATATTTCAGTTGTTCCTGTATGGGTGCTGTTCCCAGATCTTGACCCCTGTTTTTGGTCAAAATCTGCGCTTAGTAAACTGGCTAGTAAAGTGGGTAAACCACTATATGCTGATCAGTATACTACGTCCAAGGAAAAAATCTCTTTTGCTAGGCTGTTGATTGAAGTTGATGTGTCTAAAAAGCTGCCTGATCACATTTGGATTAGTACATCAATTGGCAGAATTCAGCAGAAGGTGGAGCCTGAATGGATTCCATACTATTGTTCTTGTTGTCAGAAGTTGGGTCATATGGATGATAAGTGCAGGAAGGTTAAAAAGGTGTATAAAGTTGTTCAGAAGCCTCTGGTTAGTGATGAATTTCCTGTCCATCCTGATCATTGTGGAACTGTTCCAGAAGATGATGCTAGCCTTAATGAGGTTGAAGAGCATGTTTCTAAGGATGTTGACATGGAGTTACAGTCTCCTATATCTGTTCTTCAAGCGGATTGTGATGGTGATTTCACTCCTGTGACTAGAAGGAAATCTATCCCTGTTATGCAGAAGGTTGCTGTGTTGAGTGCTAATAGATTCTCCTCTCTTTCTGATGCTGCTGAATTGCTCAGGTGTGCTGGAATGGATTCTTCTGATTTGGCTGTTGACGTTCGAGTGGATGGTCAGGGGGGTTCCTTGGCTATTCCTCCTGGTGTTCCATGAATCTACCCAGCTGGAACATTAGAGGGTTCAATGACCCTCTAAAGCAGCAGGCTGTGTTGGATTTCTTGTTTGCAAATAAAGTGAGTGATATGGCTATTTTAGAAACTCGAGTTAAAATTAATAAAGTTTCTAGAATTTTTAGAAGGAGATTTCTTAGATTTAATCTAGCTACTAATTACTGTTCTCATAGTAATGGTAGGATATGGATTATTTGGCTTCCCTTTCTTGTTCATTTGGAAGTTCTTAGTACTGGTTCACAATTTGTCCAATGTAAGGTTACAAATCTTGCTACAAATACTGAGGTGTTTGTTACTTGGATTTATGCTCTGAAGGATGGTGTTGATAGAAGGGATTTGTGGTCTGTTCTTCTGGATATTGCTGGTAGTATTTCTGGGGCTTGGCTTGTTTTAGGTGACTTCAATGTGGTTATGAATCTGGAGGAAAGAATTAGTTCTTGTCTTCCTGTTTTGAGAGATATTGAGGAGTTCTCTAACTGTGTGTTGGCTACTGGTTTGTCTGATCTTTCTGGTTCTGGTTGCAGCTTCACTTGGACTAATATGCAAGATGGTCCTTGTAGGAAGTGGATGAAATTGGATAGGGCTATGGTGAATTCTTGTTGGTTGACTGTCTTCCCTACTGCTTTTGTTAATTTTCTGCCTGCAGGTTGCTCGGATCACTCTCCTATCCTGGTGACTTTGCCTTCTGCTGTGGCTTGCTTTCCTAGGCAGTTTAAATATCTAAACTGTTGGAGTTCCAATCCAAAGTTTTTAGATATGGTTCATTCATCCTGGTCAACTGATTTCTATGGTTCAAAAATGTTTTGCTTGTTTGAGAAGCTGAAGGCTTTAAAACCTGGTCTTAGGGTTATCCATGCAGCTGATTTCTCTAGTATCTCATCTAGGGTGTTGGCCTGTAAGGCTAAGTTAGATGCTTGTCAGCTAGACTTACAATCTGATTTGCTTAATCTTGTTTTGCTCCAGCTTGAATCTGAGCTTAGACTCCAGTTCAAAAAGTTGAAATCTGCAGAGATTAGTGTTTTTATGCAAAGAGCTAAGGTCCAAGATATTAAGTTTTCTGACTCTGGTTTCAGTTATTTTCATGCAAAGTCTTATATTGGCCTCATTAAGGATATGGATGGTGTCAGCTGCTCTTGTCCTTCTGATGTTGATAGAGCTTTTGTTGACTATTATACTTCATTATTAGGCACTGATTCTCCTGTGTCTGCTTTTGATTGGGGTGTTGTTTCTTCTGGTGTTGTTCTTGATGATCAGCAAAGGAGTTTTCTCTTGCAGCCTATAACTAATGCTGAAATCAAATCTGCTCTTTTCTCTATAAATGAGAATAAGAGCCCTGGTCCAGATGGCTTTGCTTCTGGATTTTTGAAGCATTCTTGGTCTATAATTGGAAATGATTTTTGTGGTGCTATTCATGACTTTTTATCATCTGGCAAAATGTTGAAGCAAGTCAGTGCCACTTTGATTACTCTTATTCCTAAGGGCGATATTGTTGATTCTGTTACAGATTTTAGACCCATCTCTTGTTGCACAACAGTCTACAAGACTATTTCTAAGGTGCTTACTAACAGAGTTCAAGCTGTTTTACCTTGCCTAATAGGAAAGGAACAATCTGCTTTTGTCTCTGGAAGGAATATCATGGCGAATATTTTGCTAGCTCAGGAGCTTGCTAGAAAATATGGTACGAAATCTGCCTCTCCAAGATGCATCATAAAGGTTGATATAAAAAAGGCCTTTGACTCAGTAAATTGGAGTTTTATGGAGAATTGCTTAATTGCTTTTGGGTTGCCTGTTCAGTTTATTGCTTGGATTATGACATGTGTGTAGAGTGTCAGATTCTCTCTTAACATTAATGGCAGAAGTGTTGGTTTTATTGAGGGTAAGAAGGGGCTGAGGCAAGGTGACCCCTTGTCCCCTTACTTATTTGTGCTAAGCATGGAGGTTTGTCTAGGCTGCTTAGGCAACTCTGTAAAGCTCCTCAATTCTCTTTTCATCCTAGATGCTGCAGGCTTGGGCTTAGTCATCTAGTCTTTGCTGATGATTTGCTTATTTTCTCTAGGGGGGATGTGCCTGCTGTTCATGCTATTTCAGAGGTGCTTTCCCTTTTTGCTTCCATCTCTGGTCTGTATGCTAACCAACTTAAGACATGCATTTATTTTGGTGGTGTTCAGAGTTCTATTAAGCAGGCTATTCTTGGTGACACTGGTTTTTCTGAGGGGTATTTTCCTTTTAAGTACTTGGGCTTACCTCTCAATTCTGCTAGAATCACCTCTGATATGTATTATGCTCTCTTGGATAAGATTAAGAACAAGCTTAGTCACTGGACTAGTCTTTTGCTTTCTTATGCTGGGAGAGTTCAACTTATCAATTCAGTGATTTTTGGGTTAGAAAACTTCTGGTGCTCTGGCTTGTTGCTTCCTATAAATGTGGTTAAGAGAATTCATAGGTTGTGTAAGGACTTCTTATGGGGTAATTCTGACTCTCAGCACAGAATTGCTTTTAAGAGTTGGAAGTCTATTTGTGTTCCTAAATCTGAAGGTGGTTTAGGTATAAAGGAGGTGCTTGGGTGGAATAAAGCTCTTACGCTTAGATGGGTTCACAAAGCTCATTTTGGAGCTCCTGGTATTTGGAATGATTGGATACAGAGATACCATCTTAAATCCTTTTCTTCTATCTGAACTGCTTGTGTGAGGGGGGATGTCTCTGACAGCTGGAGGAGTATTCTCTCTGTTAAGGATGATTTGGTGGCTGCTGCTGGGAGTATTGATCAAGCTATTGCTCTTCTTGTTGATTGGAGTTCTGGTGGTAAGCTAAATGTGTCTAAGGCTTATGATTTCTTCAGATTTTCCTTGGCTAAGCCTGCTGGGTTAAGGGCTATCTAGGATATGGCCTCCTTGCCTAAGCATTCTGTCATCAGTCTCTTTGCTGTGCAGAATACTTTAGGTACTGTGGATAATTTAGCTGCAAGGGGGATGATTATAGTGAACAGGTGTTCACTTTGTGAGGGTGCTTTGGAATCTGGCTCTCACTTATTCTTTACTTGTCCTTATTCTGCTGAAGTCTGGCAAGTGATAAGGGTCTGGATCAGAATTCATTTGTGTCCAGGGAAAATCAAGCATGTGATCTCTTGGTTTGCAAGGTTTGTTAAAGGGAAAAGCTGGAGGAAGCGTACGGCTAGATGTGCTCTCACAGCTACAATATATGAGTTGTGGTGTGAAAGAAACTCTAGAATTTTTAAGGAAATTAAGCAAGGGACATGTTATGTCATTAATAGAGTAAAGCATGCTGTTAGTGTTAGAGCGTTTATGTGCTCTAATGGTTGTAATGAAGCTTGTATTTCTGAAGCTTTGTTAGATTAGGTGTCTGTGGGTTGCTTTTGTGCTTTTTGGAGGTGTAGCTCTTATTTCTTCCTTGTAATACTCTTTTGGATGAAATAAGATATCTAATTTCCTTCAAAAAAAAAAATCTTAAATATAATGTATTAATTGCCTACTTTCATACGGTTTAAATCGTCTCCTTAAAAATATTTGTACAATGTATACATTTTAGATTACTAAATTGAATATAAAATTACAAATTGGGAGACACTTTATATAATATTGTGATGTAGAAGGAAAAATAGAATAGATAAAAAATAATTCCAGAACTAAAATGTTTGGGGATAACAGAGAAGAGGAGAAATAAATAGAAAAGTGTTTGATGCGCACAAAAATGGTATAAAAGTAGGTGAGTGGTTTTTCAATAATAATTTTTATTTGTCATTTTATTTATTTACTTAAGTGTCTCTTTATACTAAAACTAATGGAGAAGTTTTTTTTATGGGCCCTTAATATCTTCATAGAATAAACTTTTTGATTCTCCTCACAATCACATGTAAATTATACATATAAAATATAATTTTTTGATATTTTATATATCAATTTTTTTTAAAAAAATGGGCCCTTCGAGTGTTTGGGTAAAATGGGCCCAGGGCGGTTGCCCTTCTTGCCCCCCCTCTAGGCCGGGCCTGATAACCGGGTACCCAATTATATTTATATCACTCATAACAGGAATATATCAGTTGGTGTGACACTCCATAATATTAGGGACTGGTGTCAATATTTTATTGGGCGTTTTGTGTTAAAAAGACTATTTTCTTATTTATTATATATTTTCCTCATTTTTTAGTTATTTGTCGTGTTTATTACCAAATGACTTACGATAATTATTTCACAGCTTTTAAAGTTTTAAAATTTTGTTGTTATTATGTTAATACTATTTTAATGGTGTTCAAACTTTGATCAATTCTTGAAATGCCTTTGAGCTTTTAAAAACAAAAAACCATTGTGTTGACTTAGAAAGAGAACAAGATGGGCCAAAGGCCAATCTTTCTTCTTCTCTCTCCCACATGACTCTTACAAAAGAAAAAAAAAACCTAGCTCTTTGTTCTACTTCATGCGCATGAAGGAAAAGGAGAGCTAGGGTTTTGGTTGTTTTGCCTCTTTTGCCATTTTATACCTTTGTTGATATCTTAAAGATATGTAAGTTTCTTTGACCTGCATTTTGAAAAATTCTTCCTAGCAAACACTATTTTCTTTAAACAAGTCTTGAGAGATGAGTAGGTCCTATTCTAGTTTCTCTCTCTAAAGTTTGGCACCATTTCCGATAATATTCACCTCGTATGGTGGGCTAAAGAGGTCGTCCTAAGAAACAAACTACTCCGTGCCATGTAGCGCACTCAGAGGGTGATAAGGATAGTTCTTCTTTTTCGGTTGGACCAATATTAAAGGAACGTATGAAGGCCCAGCTTGGGGAAAGGTAGGTCTCCTTTACCTTGCGGAGCTTAATTTACAATATGCTTCTCTCCTGAATTTCATTTTCAAAAAAAAAAAAAAATTAAAAAAATTAGGGTGCGTTTGGCAAAACTGACTAAAAAGTACCTTAAGCAAGTGTAAGTAAAATCTTGTCAAATGATTGGAATACTTTCGTTTAGTCTATTTTTTTTAAATAATCTAGTTTAGTGTAGTTTAATAGTATAGTTTTGTTCATTTCACTACTTTAGTTTAGTTGAATTCAATAGTTATTATTATAATAATGATAATTTTTATTATTACTATTTTTTATCATTGTTATAAAGTTTCATTTAGCTAACAACAATAATAATGACAAATGATAATTTTAGTGTCATAATAATAGTAGTAATAATAATGATTGATAGCGACAAATAATACTAGTTGCAAACCAAAAAAATTTAATGTCTGCAATAATAAAAATTAAGAGACAAGAAAATGAATTTGAACAAGATTTGTATAATTTGATTTGCACGTTACAAATTTCTTCGATCTCTTGATTCCATCTTAAAGGGGGAATTTGGATTACTTTTATGGCAGAGGTCTTATCGACTTGACCATAATTTTGGTGGAGGAGAGGAGGGAGATGATGGCGGCTACGGCTTACTCCATCTAGCCTACAATTTGGTGTTAGGGAGGTACATGGCGTTTGTGGCTTAATATGTGCACCCTCTCTAACCCTAGGATGATCTCTTATATATAGAGTTACAAATGGCTTTGAAGACAAAATAGGAATATACTCTAAAATCTTCTAATATCATCATAAAAAATTTTGAGATGATTTTTGTCTAGAAAATAATAGATATTTTACCCTATGTAAACACTAGAATATTGATAAAAAATTTGTGTCCAGTAGAAATATAAGGTATCTCTTAAGTTTAGTTAATTTACTTTAACTTAAGTTACGTTTAGTTAAGCTCTATTCAATTTAGTTCAAATCAATTCAGTACAATTCAATTAAGTTGAGTTCAACCAATTAGTGTTGAAATGAACATGATCAAAGGATAAGTGTTTTGAGTTATGTGTATCAGACCATAGAGAGCTTAGGATCTAAAGATGTCAGCGAAACCGGTTGACCGATTGTATCATGTAATCATCTTTTTTAAGTAAAATTTAGAGAAAATTATCGTTAATATCTATTTGTCGAATGGACCAATTGTGATAAATAACTAAGTTATGAACAATGCTTACACGGGTGTGTTAGTGTTTGCTATCAGACTAAAGGTGCCATGATAATAATGCAATGTTGTTGATGAAAACTGTTGGCAACTAGACGAGCGTTGTGAACATTCTTTATTTCCATTGGGGTGGTATTTCTTGTGAAATATCCACCTCAGTGGGCGTGGGAGGAGCAAGATCCCATGTACTAATGCGAAGTAAATCATGCCGAATAGGAAATTTCAAGGCTTGACTAATGTTAGTGGGCTCAGACATCGGCAAAGAAGTGGTGGCTAGCACGTTTAGTTTTCTATAGTGGTTTGCGAATATTATTTATCGTTACTATCTAATTTTGTTGGATGATTTTACTCAATTTTTGTGGGTCTATCCTTTGAAGCGTAAATCTGAGGTCTTTACAAAATTTGTTCAATTCCAATCATATATTCGTGCTCAATTTGACAAAAAAGTAAAAAGCTTCCAATGTGATATGGGACGTGAATTTGATAATAATGAATATCATTCGTTTGCAGCCTCTAATGGACTAGTCTTCCGCTTCTCTTGTCCACAAACAGCTTAGCAAAATGGGAAGTTCGAACGTATGATTCGTCGCATAAACGATATCATTCGTACTTTACTTGTTCATGCTTCCCTGCCATCGAACTATTGGGTTGAGGCCCTTCACATGTCCGTTTATCTGCATAATATATTGCCAACCAAAGTTCTCAAATTTCGCACACCCACTTCAATGCTTTATTTACGTAATCCTACGTATGATCATCTTCATGTATTTGGGTGTTTGTGTTATCCCAATTTATCCGCCAAGTCCCCACATAAACTCTCTTCGCATTCCACTCGGTGTTTCTTCCTTGGGTATCCTCCTAATCATAGGGGCTATAGGTGTCTTGACTTGTCTAGTGGGAAAGTTATAATTTCACGTCATGTCACGTTTGATGAGTCAGTTTT
This sequence comes from Corrigiola litoralis, assembly GCA_901111285.1. Taxonomy (NCBI): domain Eukaryota; kingdom Viridiplantae; phylum Streptophyta; class Magnoliopsida; order Caryophyllales; family Caryophyllaceae; genus Corrigiola; species Corrigiola litoralis. Next base: position 7,355 of record CAAKMY010095942.1, on the reverse strand, counting down.
TCCGTTTGCGGATGGTGGAACTATTGCACTTGATAAGTATGAGTTTCTTGATCCAACATTTGATGACCAGTCACCTTTTCTACGTGCCCAGCAATACTCCGATCCCACGCTACCCCAGACTGTCCAGCCCACAGTCCAGCTGACTGTCCAGCCTATTGTCCAGGCCCCACCTTCCCCACCCCACCCTACCGAACTCCAGCCCCCTCTCCGACCACGCCTCTACCTACTTCCCCTCACTCCACTCCACGTTACACTCCACCTGACCTACGAGCTTTCGCTACTCCTTTAACTCCCACTCCGTTACCCTTTACCCTTCCCACTCACTCTATGCGTACTCGTGGTCAATGTGGCATCTTTAAACCCAAACGACACATGAACCTACATGTCACAACTAACCCATCCATTTCCGCTCTCCATCGCTCCCACAATTATGCTATCCAGGACCCAAATTGGAATGCTGCTATGAAAGATGAATATAGTGCTTTATTGAAAAATCATACATGGGACTTGGTGCCTCGCCCTATGGGTGCTAATATTATTCGCAGTATTTGGCTTTTTCGCCATAAATTTTTCTCTTATGGCACCCTACAACGACATAAGGCTCGACTTGTAGCTAATGGCAAGTCTCAACAAGTTGGCATTGATTGTCTTGACACCTTTAGTCCGGTCGTTAAACCGGTAACTGTTCGAACTATACTCACTATGGCAGCTGCTCGAAATTGGACTATACATCAGCTTGATGTCAAAAATGCTTTTTTGCATAGTGATCTTCGTGAGACAGTCTATGTGCATCAGCCCCCTGGCTTTGTGGATCTTACCCGGCTAGATCATGTTTGTCTGCTTCGCAAGTCTCTTCATGGCTTAAAGCAGGCACCTCGTGCTTGGTATAAAAGGTTTGCTAATTACTTGTTCAAGTTGGGCTTTCGCAGTAGCGTCAGTGATGCCTCTCTTTTCATCTACAAACGTGGTGCAGATGTTGCTCATCTATTGTTATATGTGGATGATATTGCCTTAACTGCATCGTCAGACTCTCTATTGCGTAATATATTGCGTAATATTATTGATATGTTGTCCAAGGAGTTTGTGATGACTGACTTGGGTGTTCTTCACCATTTCTTGGGCATTGTTGTGAAACGTGATTCTGCAGGTTTGTTTTTGTGTCAACAACAGTTTGTTCAGGATATTTTGGCTCGTGCTAACATGTCTTCCTGCAACCCTGCTCAGACCCCTGTTGATACACAGTCGAAACTTAGTGCATCCTCTGGCCATTCTGTCGCTGACGCTACCTTATATCGTAGTTTGGCAGGAGCACTACAGTATTTGACTTTTACACGTCCTGACATCTCTTATGTCGTTTAGCAGGTCTGTTTATTTATGCATGATCTACGTGAACCTCATTTTCATGCTTTAAGACGTATTTTACGTTATCTTAAAGTCACCATGGATCATGGTTTGCATCTTTCTGCTACGCCACTGCGTGGCTTGACGGCATATACTGACGCAGATTGGGGTGGTTGCCCTGACTCTCGTCGCTCCACTTACGGATATTGTGTGTTCTTTGGTGACAATTTAATCTCCTGGTCTTCCAAGCGTCAGGCTACAGTTTCACGGTCCAGCGCTGAGGCTGAATATCGTGGTATTGCTAATGCCGTATCTGAAACTAGCTGGATCCGTAATCTGCTTCTTGAGCTGCAGGTACCACTGCGCCGTGCTACAGTTGTCTATTGTGATAATATGAGCGCTGTTTACATGTCTGGTAATCCTGTTCAGCATCTGCGCACTAAGCATGTTGAGCTTGATATTCATTTTGTGCGAGAAAGTTCGTATTGGTCAGGTTTGTGTTTTGCATATTCCAGCCCAATATCAATATGCTAATATCTCACGAAAGGTCTTCCACGCTCTCTCTTCGATCGCTTCAGGTCCAGTCTGAGCGTCCGTCCTCCTCCCGCTCCTATTGTGGGGGTGTAATAGAATATATAATATAATTATTATTTATGTATATGGTTTACCTTATGTACCCTTGAGACTTTGTATATATACTCTTATCATTAATGAATCCCCTCAGGGAGAATTATCATATCTTACAAATATCATGTTAAAGTAGAGTAACCAGGTTGATAAAGAAGAAGAGGGAGAAGATGCGACAAAGGGAGAATTAGGGGATTCCGAGGAGAACGTGTACTGAAATTGTTTGCGCGGCTTGACGTGAGTTGTATAGGTAGAACTACGTTAGGAGCAGTCTATAGTATGATAAAATGTTGACACCACTCATGAAGAGGGTGACTGGAGGTCGATTTGAGTTAGTAGCAAAGGAAGACGTTTGTTTCAACAAAACAAACATAACGAGAAACATAAATCTTCCAAGATAGTAGTATGCGTCTTGTGTAGTGGAGTATTCAACAAAGACACAAGGGGTGGGTTTTGGCTCTAGAATAAAGATTTTGCAAAATAGTAGATGTTTGACCTACGCAATGGTGCCATGTCTATATGGCATTTAAGCAAGTGCTAAGATGAATACCTGGAGTTTGTGGATGTCATTATTAGATACTCGACTTAGTCAGTCTTTGAAGGAGAGTTGTCCTCAAGTGAAAATCCTTAACATGAAAGAAAAAAGGGTAAGAGACCAGAAGCATTATTATCACGACAAAATTTACAAATATAGGTAATATTACGAGATATAGACGAAACATGAAAAACATTGTCTAGTTTTTTTCGATGAAAATTTTTATATTAAGGAAAAATTGCTAAATAGTGTGTGAAACACGCCTAAAATAAATAAAAAAAAAACAAAAAAATGCAAACACCTATGTAACAAATTCCTTATATGCAAAACTTACATATCACCTCGTGAGGCAAAGCCATCAACCACAATCACCCATATAATACCACCTAAAAAACCACCAAAGGTGCCCCCAAATAAAACCAAAATAATAACATGACTTTAACTATCAAACCGAGATCATAAAGAAGCTTAAACCAAGCTCACCGGATGGTTCTAAGACCCCAATGAACCACAATTCAATTAAAACCCTTTTGACCCTTTTGCCGAGCATCAAGTAAAACCCCTTCCAAGATTCTTACAACATTTTTTGACATCTAATTTTATCTATAGCTTGAAACTCATACATTTTTCTAAGCATGTCCCAATCATATGTAGCATAGTCCAACTCCAAAGCATCAAAAATTCATTCTTTGTCAGGGCTAATACTCACAAACTCATTATGCTTCGAAGTTGAATCCTTCTTTTCACATTTTGGCAATTTATTCCTATAACATTGAGCAGTAGCGGAAGACCTTCTAGTAGAGCTAGTTCATGGAAAAGCAATATGGGAAGAGGGAAAAGTGCCACGGGAATAGGGGACGACTTACTCTTATTTGAGTCATAAGGAAGAGAATCGAAAACCTCCACACAAAAGGAATATTGCCTAATTTAGATGAGGAATGAGAGGGGAGAAGAGAAGTTGAACCGGTATGAGAGATATTGGCAACCCGGTGCGCTGACCCATCAGAAAGCTCGTATATGCCTTCATATGGGAAATGCAAGGGAAGGTGACCAAGATCATGGGTGATATGATGTGTAGCTCTATTGTCAAGGAGCCAAGCAGGAAAATCCGGCTCAAAGTTGGCGGAAGTAGGATATACATGAGGGTTGTACGTTGTCAAGGAGAAGGATGGTGATAGTTACGAACAACTGTCCAATTTATTTGATGATTGAACGGGTGGAGTGGAAGTTTGATGTTGAGAGAAAAAGACACTACAACAGGTAACATAGTGACCTTAGTACGGGTGTACGACACTGCTGGCAACAACCAAGGAATGGACGCGATGGACGAGGAATTAAGGCATTGGGTGCAGCTGGAGTGCGGAGAAGGCCAGGGGCTGCCGAGGGTGCAGTCGAGGAAGCGGAACCACAGTTGGATTTAGGAGATTTTACTAAGGAATCCATTGTACTTTCTTTTGCTTGACAATGAGTTCAAGATTTTCCGATGTCCTCATATAGGAAGACCCATAACGATCTTCTTTAGAGATGTCACCTAGTTTGTCCTTAAATTGTTTAATGTGGCATTCTAAACGATGAACAAAAGTTTTAGCAAGGTAAGTCCAAGCAGAGCATTGAAAGGTACAGGTCATAAGGTTAGACGAGATGGTGCCATTTAGAGCGGCAAGCATCAAATGGTCTTCCCGAAACAAGTATAATAGGAAGGATTAGGACGGGTGGCACCTTCGATTGTGATTGTGCTGAAGGAGCATGCAGGGTGCCATCAGAGAGTGGCCGTATCCAAGGAGGATACAGTGATTTAGTTTGGGATTTGGAGGCAAGATAGTTTTTAGATGTATTTTTAACAATATGTTGGAGGGAGAGAACAATTGATGGCTTTGTGAGACCATGATTATTACTTTGTTAGGGATGAGAGCCTCGGAGGAAAGGACTGCCATAACAACCGAGAAGAAAAAAGTTTTGAAATCAGCAGAGAAACAGACATTGGCCTGATACCATGTAGATAATAGTAATTGTATTGAAATAACTTGATCTCAAAAAAGATCTTTTTTTTTTTTTTTGTACAAAAGAGGGGAAAGCCCCACGATTTCAACAAAGTTATACTGGAGTATATATTACATAGATACCAACCTGGATACAAGATGATCCTAATTTAGCTAGCAGCTATAAACAAGGAGAAGCAGTACACATAGGAAACAAACTAAAGGATAGCAACATGATAGTTGCACATTTGTAACAGAATATTGGCTAGTTACATTAGTTGGATTGATATTATCCTTAACACAAGTCAATGGTCTGCACAAGACCAGAACACAAACTACTATTATTCGATGAGTCTCTTTGACTCAGTTTTTGTTGGTCCATGGCTATGTTTGGCAAAAAAGACTGATAAGGTGACTGAAAACTGATAAGGTGACTGGAAACTGATAAGTCACCTGATTAGGTAGCTGAAATTTGAGACCTGATAAGGTGACTGATTTTAATGAAAGTGTTTGGTGCAATTTGTTGAACAAGTAACTGATATTTGACAAAATGACATAAATGGACATGCTTACATTTGGAAATAATATTAAGGATTTAATAGGCATGCTTGTTATTAGGTAAAACGTTTTGGGGCAAAAATGGAATAGATTTATGACTTTCTTATTTTTTTTTTATAAGCTACTTGGGTTAGCTTAATTTTTATAAGCTAAAAAAGACTTATAAGCTATTAAGAGAAAGTGGTTACCAAACACTTCTAGTTTTGGTCAAACTAGTCTTCTTCAGTCAAACAAGTCAATATCATCTTACAAGCTACCTGAAATGACGCGCCAAACTTTCTTCATTAACACAGGAAGGTAATCAGCTGAACTAAATACTCGTGTTACATTGAGGTTGAACTCGTGAGACTTGTAAATTATTAGGGATTCGAGCCTAAATGTGGGAACTTGGTGGAATCAGAAACCAAACTATATGAAAAATCCACCCAAAACAATGACTGCATCTTCATTGTCAGACAATAAGTTGTTTCCAATTTTCTTTTTTTAGATTAAAATACCAAACAATAGAATATAAATACGACTAATAGAACTTCTATGCACAATCAACCATGATAAGAAATTCAGTTTCAAGCACATAACTATCAAGACAATGCTTGTTCGTCTCAGTTTATAGATGGAAGAGTATTTATTAGAACGGGAAATAAGCATAAACGATCAAGACGAACAAGCATTATTGTTTACCCATGTTACCCATGCTAGTTACATTAGTTAATCCTTAATTGTGGGGGGCTTCCTCACTTGACCACCATGACCCGTGGCCTGTGGGGATTTATGATTTTCCATCCTACCTATGTTAGCCATGGACACTGATATATGGACACTAAGAACCCAAACTAGAGGAAGAATACACCTAAGACCATGCTTATGTATTACTTTGTCAGTTTCAGGCAGCTTTCAATCCGATCAATATTCAATGGATTGTAAGTATCATACACTCTCTACGTCTTAGTAGTATACGGTATTCAATAAACCAGGTGTTTATGTGTTTATAAGTGCATCATTTATTTCTGTTGCTGGTTTTTCTCTCTATTATAGGTTAGAATTTCATTTTCGAGCTGGGACAACTTAGACACATTGCTACATACATGTGTGAGCTCAGTTACATTATTTGCATCACAAAGCAACATAACTTCTGCTTTCCACTTGTTACAAAACTCTAAAGGTACTCGAATTTAATAAAAATAACATGTAATTTACCATGAATAATATAAAGCCAACTTCTACTGAAACACCACATAATTTTCACACAAAGCTAACATTGTTGAAGAAGATATAACTCATAATCAAAGTAATCAATCATATAAATCATGAATTGATACCGAGGGTACGGTATTTGTACATGCTTTAGTAGAATATGATCAACCATCTAAGTAATCATTCCCGTAAACCTTGACAAGAAATTCAATATCCCAGTACATAACTTTCCACATATATTTCATACTTATAAGCAATCGAAGACTGAGAATAAGACACATCTATACTATCTATCTATAACATACCTATTAAAAGGCGTTGTTTGCCTAAGAGCTTGCCACGTAAGATAATGACATGAAAGTTATACACCCACCATGTAGGATAATGACATATAAAACATAAAAACCTAAACATTAATTCACCTTTAATGATTGTGATTAAAACAATGAAATAAAACTATTTCTATTTTCCTTTAGAAAAATAAGTAACAGAGCGAAAAATCTTAAACAAATCTATACTTAATACAATTAAAAGGCGTTGCAATGTCAGGAAGCTGCCACATGAAATGCCACATCACTTCCATTTAATAAAGCCACATATACCACACTACATCACCTCTATTTAATAATGTCACATATGCCCCACCTTTTCAAATACATTTTTATGTAAAAGTCATAGGGTTTATAATGAATATATCATTAAATGGATTTAGGATATTGATGTTAATGTTAATATTGGAAAAAACAACATAATTAAGAGTCCACAAATTACCTATAGTCTTTACTTGCGAACAATAATCTACCTACTATAATATAGATGGACCAAGAAAAACAAAAATAATATGTAAGAACACAAAAACAAGATCAATCCGAATTATGTACTTGATAGAATATCAAACAAAATATAAATACACATTGACAACATAAATGAACAAAGGAATTCAGACAACAAGCAATAAAACAGTAATATAACTAACAAATAATAGAGCCTACAAAATTCAACAATAGTATAATCGTGCATCGCACGGGTCGAATACTAGTACTTCCTTTATTTCTTCTTATTCGTCCTACTTCTTTTTGCACATATGTCAATGTAAATTTTATATCTTAAATATCTATAAT
>CAAKMY010095931.1:0-59268 GCA_901111285.1 Corrigiola litoralis | reverse complement strand
TTTTCTCCCTTACTCACATGCTCGAATCGTGCGATAAGCACACTGTAAATCTATCAAGACAAAGGAATGGCATTGCCATATGCTCCAATATACCCTAGGTGCATGATAGGTCATTTTCGGGAATTTATTCCGGAAAACCAAAAATCGACCCAAAAAGCCGGTTTTTGTGGACTATTATCCACGAAAAAACCTCGTTTCGGCCCCGAAATGGAATCGGACGAAAATTTGCGGGAGTCATTCTAGAAACATATAATGAAGAAGTGAACTAGATAATTGGGAAAAAGAAGCCTATGCATTGCCCAAACCATCGGTTGTGTCCATTACTCACATGCTCGAATCGAGCTATAAACACACACTTAATCTATCAAGACGAAGGAATGGCATTGCGATATGCTCCAATTATGCTCTAATATACCCTAGATGCATAATAGGTCACTTTCAGGAATTTTTCCAGAAAACCAAAAATCGACCCAAAAAGCCGGTTTTTGTGGACTATTATCCACGAAAAAACCTTGTTTCGGCTCCGAAATAGAATCGGGCGAAAATTGGCGGGAGGCATCCTAAACACATTTAATGAAGAATGGAATAAGAAAATTGAGAAAAAGAAGCCTAGGCATTGCCCAAACCATCGGTTTTGTGCATTACTCACATGATCGAATCGAGCGATAAACACACCGATGGTTTACGGTGTGTTTATCACTCGATTCGATCATGTGAGTAATGGACAAAACCCAAAGGATGGTTCGTTTGCAGAGAAAGGCTGCCCTTCTTGCTTCTCTGCCTATAATGTGTCAAAAGCAGTGCTCTAAATGCATATGCAAGGCTACTGACTAGGAAATACCCATCCTTCATTATCAACTGCCTTTGCCCTGTCTACGTGAAAACGGATATCAATGCCAATAAAGTCCATCTATCAGTTGAAGAAGGAGGGGCAAGCGCAGTGAGGTTAGCACTGCTGCCTCGTGGCCGGTTCACCTTCTGGCCTGTTCTATTTTAGAAATGCAGAGTTCTCATTTGAATAAAACTGCCTCTGGCCATACTGTAACCTCATTATGGAAATGTTTGTGTATGTAAATAATGTCTGATGCTTTAGTCTTTGCAAGCGGAAGTACTTCCTCATATATAGAACTCGGCAACAGATGATTATTATCAAGCATTCTGTTATAAGAGAGTACTAATTATCCTTCAAATTGTTGCTTAATTATGAAACATGTAAATAACCTGTATGGATGCAAGATCTCATGATAATCTGAATGTACCTAAGAATAGGTGCACTTTGTCTCGTGATGCGGTATTTGTTTGGTAATTGCTCTAATATAATCTCACACGGAACATTATTCACGAGTAAATAATATTTGCCTTCATTAACCTTCAGAAGAATGTACAAGAGGTAGGATTACGAATTGTAGGAAAACCATATTCGTTAAATTGTTTCTTTATTGCTGTGCTTTTGAGTTATTAAATCATAACTTGTAATTTGTTAGTAAGAGTAGTACTATAAGCAATCCTTTTTAACTTGACATCTTGGAGGACTATCTGGGCAAAGAATGAAAGAAGGCTGTACTTGTTTCTGAACTGCCTAAGTCTGTTCAAAGTTCAATCACTGTCACTGGCAAGTGGCAACCTACGAATGATCTTATGATGCATAAATAGTCAGAACTTGTGTATAGTACTGAATGATATCACCTCAATTTTTTAGAATTTTTCTTTTACTGAGAGTAATCTCAAACCGTCACAACTTTTCACTGTTGAGGTACTACGCATCTTAAGAGCAGAACATCTCAGCCAATGCCCCTTATACAGTTATACGACTCTTGTGATTTATGTATGGGTACCTGACATAACTCAGTCAGGAAACTGATAACACCAACTGTCCAACTCAACTACAGAAATAGGTCCGACTATGGCGTGTCTGAGGCATAATGTTTGATTAGCGAAAACCAACGATTAATTTTCAATGGTGGTGACTGCCGAGTGGTGAGCAAGGCATTGGGAAAGAACAAGCTCAAGTTCTCCTTCAATTTTGGCGGCTAATTGCCCACATTCTAAAACGTGCTGAAGTCCCACATCGCCGCAACAAGAGAAATACTGGTGAAGCACTTACTTTAAATATAATCTGACAGACCCCAGAAGTTCTCATGTTTCGACGGGGCTAGTTAATGAGCCAAATTGAGCTCATGGCCTAGGTGAGGACCTCCATTGTATAGATAGGAGACGCCTCATCCTAAGATCTCCCAAAAGTTTGGGAGACTACGTCATTGTATACGTTTTTAAATTAATAATGTATATGTATATATTTGTAAAGGGGGGCGGTGTACGCACGGCCCCCGAAAATTTAATTGTAAAAATCTTCGGTGGTGCTTAACCCTAAATGTGTTACGGAGTATTATTATTAGCAGCATTCATATCAGCTTTGGGATAATTTACACTAAATACAAGTAGCAACAATAATATGGCAAATAAATTCACGAAAAAGGAGAGGACAAATGAGCGTGGCAGCTGCTCACCAACACCCCCAATGTCACCGTTGGCTAGTCGATAAACTCTTGAAATCAAGGTTGAACAACATAATACTCGATGACTATGGTCTCTATCAATTTCCTTCGATCATCTTGTAATACTCCGTATTTTTAATACAGATAATTGCAATTGTCAAATAAGAAATGATATATAACTAATCTAATTATTTAAGATGATGGGATTTTGGATTAATCCAATATTATTTCTTTTTTTTTTTGATAAAATCCAATATTATTTCTAATCATAAACTAATCCATATTTACCCACATCCCCAACCCCAAGGAGTCAGGATTCTCTCCATTTACTAAAAGAAATGGATTTTCCATTACCTAGTTTATATGTTTGTCATCTCTCCATTTTCTAGAAATAAATGGTCTAGATCTAATCTCTTTTTATGACCTAAACACCCTCCTTTCTCTTGGCTATTATCCAGTTTTAAAAAGAAATGGAGAGAATCCTAACACAACCCGAAGACCCCGCCACCAACGAATTCTCCCTACAACACCCACACCAATCCCCAGTCACATCCATTACGAAATATAAATAAGGGCATCTTAGTATTTTTAATTGTAAGGGCGATGTTTAGCGTAAAAAAGTAAAAATTAAAATCTTTTTTTTTTTTGATATAGTAAAAATTAAAATCTTAGAAAAGTATAAAAGGTGAATATTTTGATAAGTATATTCCGTAGGAAGCAAACAAAGGCAGTAACACAAGTGGACTGAAGTATCACTTAAGATCAGATTCAGATCCAAACTAAACACTTCCACTCTCAATTTTCAGACACTTTATCCCTTTTTACTTCACTAGGTACTTTTTCTTTATCCTATACTAATCGTTTGTGTTTAATGCAACTGAAAGTATTGAATTATATGTATAATTTGGATTCATGGGTGTTTCACATTGATTTAGGATAATTATAAAAATACCAGCTTTAGGGTAGTTATTGCATTATTTTTCTATGATCATGAACTTGGTATTGCAAGTAACTAGCAGAATTTAGTTAGTTGGAGAATTTAGTTGTGTGGTAATAGTAATTCACTGATTTGTTGTAGTGCATTGTTTGGATTGGATGGTTTATTTGTACTTTCCATATTGTTGTATTTATGGTATAGTTGTTGTGAAATGTGGGTTATTTGGATCTTTTAAGGATTTTATAGGTTTTGTGAATAGTGGGATTTTTGGTTGTAGGGAACTAGGGATAGTTTGAGAGATGTAGTCCTGAGAGTAATGGTCAATCCGGGAATTGTTAGTTATTAAAGGCGCGATCACCTGAGCAAGAAAGCTTGACCGCGCTTGTTTACTTGGTTATGGAGTTTATGAGCTTTATATTGTAAGAGAGGAAGAAAGAGCTTATATATGAGGGGAAAGTTTGTATCTTGTTACTGATTGAATGCATATGAGTACAGAGATCTCTCTATAACCCAAATAACTCATACAATTAGCAGGTGACTTAAATTTACATATGGTGGGAAATGCAACTAAGCCTGCACCACTAAGTACAACAGATAGTGTAAGGTACAGCCAGGTGTACCAAGATTTAGTTGCGTCTACTCTACTCCCTTCAAGTGATCAACTTTTGTGATGGTTCCTTAATGGAGGGGGAGGGATTTTTTTGGTATCTGGAAAGTGATTGGGTATAACTAGAACCAGGTACACCTTGGTGTTCACAAGAATTTGCGGAAGCCTACTGCCATGATGTTCCTGTTGATTGAATTGTCTCTGTTGCTATCTAACAATAAGTGTCTGGACCAATTGCAGGATAACACCGTTGCTCGATATGGCGGTTAGGAAACCAGGTGTGATTGCGTTGTTTGATGTCGATGGTACTCTTACAGCACCAAGAAAGGTGGTGTTCTCTTTTCATATCCTTTTCCTTTCAAGCAGTTCCTTCTTTATGATAATTACGACTTTACAATAAGCTAAATGTCTGCCATTGTACACTTCTTTTGTGCTTCTTGGACAAAGAAATGCAAATATATTTTCCTTACCATAATTTATGCCAAGATGGATCCTGTAGTAGATCATTTTTATCCACTCTATAGTAATGACTAATGAATTACTAACCGTACAGCGCATAAATATAAAGAATACATGCTAGTACTCTCTGTTGATCACTAGGAATAGTTATTGGATTGTGAAGCATATAGTTGGTTTCCTGTTTATCAGAGTCATTCGGATTGGGAAATATTTAATATGGGGTTAAAACAAAATGATTGCTAGGAAAAAGTAATTAGTCTTACCCTCAGAATGCTTTGATACACAACTTGGAGATTTACTTATTATGGCTTCTAATAGTTTGCACTAAACCCGATTGATTTAAGTAATACGGAGCTATGATTCAGTTTGTTTCAAAAATCACCAACTTCTAAATAAGTTCTCACCATAACTTAAGATTTAAGCATGATTAGTTTGTTAGGTAAATGGCGCAGTCTTTACTCTTTAGCAATACAGTGAAAAATGACCTCTTAATTCAAATGGCGACCAACTGCTTGATTTTGGAAATCCATGTACCATAAAAGTTTTTCTCTGATGGTTCTGAATTCCACTGACAGGGGGTGATGCCGGAGATGGTAGAATTCATGAAAGAATTGCGTAAGGTACGTTCTCGATATCTTTCTCTTGCCCCATAGGTGAATACGTAACTATTTTATTTTTTAATAACTTTTGATGTCAATCAGAGTACTCAATAGTTAGTTTTTGATGAAGAAGTTGTTTACTTGAACTCTTACAGATACTTATTCGTATGTTATATTTTGATACTTGATATTTTTGTGAATTTCACTATTATACACAGGCTTGGACAACGTTTCTTGTATAAGTTCTATTGATCAGAAATCATAAATAGCATTGTTGTGTTCTCTGAAAATTAGATATTCCCTGTAAGTCTGTGTCTCTTAGCCTACGTTGCATGGTACTGATGGTTAAGTCATAAGAGCTGGTGATGCAATTAAGTATAACTAGTGCACAAAACTGTTATAGCAATGCATTTGAGGGAGAACACTGCATATTATTGACCAATGATGGTTCGCTTAATGTTCATAACTCAAAATGAACCGTGTGGGACTTGACACAACAAGGATATGAGCGTGGAACCCATATCGAACCCTTACTAGTCTATTCATCTTGTCAAATTAGACAAAAAAGGAAGCTGTAGTGACAGAGATAGAGGATGGGACATGTCTATGGAGTATTTAGTATGATTCATGCTGATTTTAGGCCCCTATCGCAGCGACTTCTCTATCTCACATTAAATATGTAATTATCTGAATTTCTGAATTGAAATTGCATAAAAAGATGTGTCCTTGTACCCGTGTCCTCATTTAGGGCCCGGTATTCATGTCTCTCATTTGAACCATGTCAAGTCAGATACGTACTCGGACACTCATACCCAAGTCCTAAGTATCGTAGGCGGAAGAGCAGTTTTCTTTTATTTAGGATTTCATGTTAGCAGTGGATAAATAAGTTTATGCTCTAATGATGGAATATACGGTTTACTGTAGGTCGTTACTATTGGTGTTGTTGGAGGATCTGACTTCGTTAAAATTTCGGAGCAACTTGGAAAGACAGGTGACTTCTTGAGGGTTCCTTCTATTTTTTATTTTTTTTTGCTATCTACACTTTCCCATTTACAATGTTTGCTCGTAATTATGAGGCTTATGAGCTAGTGAAGCCTTATTATTTTCGTCGCCAAAACCATTCTTGGTCCTAAATTATATATATGTATAGGCTAAGGTTTGAGTTCTCTCTACTTTATTCAGTGTATTTTCTTAAGGTGAATTGATAAGCTTTGACAAATGCTTATACTGAGCTCTCAGTTAGCTGTCGTGACCGACTTCATAATCTTTATTTATTTTTGTGTTTGTAATTTGCAGCTATTGATGACTATGATTATTTTTTTGCGGAGAATGGGCTTGTGGCTTACAAAGCTGGAGTGGAGCTTGGTATAATGGTAACATTTTAAAACTTAGGAATAAGAGAGAACTAAGATGAAATATACTCCCTCCAAACCACTCATTATTGCCACATCTCCTTTTTTACACTATTTGAAATTATATTTTTATTATCAATAACTCAAGATATATAATTGAAAAAATAATAAAAATATAATTACATAAAAGCATTTGTAAATAGAAATCTAATAATTATAGATTTGTATTTTTTTCAAATTTAGTTTGTGATTTATTAATTATCAAAGTTTGACTTCGACAAGTGAGAAAAAGAACATGTGGAATTTGAGTGGTTCGGAGGTAGTACATTTTAGCGGGGCTTCTGTTCAGAGTTGATATTGTGTGTATAGTAATGAGAAAGCCCACTTTGTTTCAAGTTCTAATGACAAATTAATTTTTGCTGCTGCAGAGCTTGAAGACACTTCTAGGAGAAGAGAAGCTGAAGGTTAGAAATTCACTTTTTATTACTTATCATGTAGATATTGGATTTGTTGCACAAGTAGGATCTATTTGATAATGTTATAATTTTAGTTTTGATTAATAGTCTTACTGTCTCTCATCTGGTTGGAATCCAAAAAGACTGAGTACTCGATTTATTTCATGATAATGTTTAAATTGAAATGGGAGAAAATTTAGATTGTTATCCTAGCATTGGAAGGGGAGGGGGGTCTTGGCGAGGATTTGTTTGTCGGATGCTTAATACTTGTATCTGACTTTATAATGTATTATTCCAGGAGTTTATTAATTTTACACTCAAGTACATTGCTGACTTGGATATCCCCATAAAGAGGTATTGTGGATGCCGATGATTCTTCAGTGGTGTGTTCTTAAGTATTCTCTAGATCTTTGCTCATCTCTTTCACCAAACAACTTTTGTAGGGGAACATTCATAGAGTTTCGAAATGGGATGATTAATGTTTCACCCATTGGAAGAAATTGTAGCCAGGAGGAAAGGGATGAATTTGAAAAGTATGACAAGGTAAGTACTTAGGTTCCCTGTGTAGATGTTTTTGAATTCTAATCTTTCAATCAGATCATGTTGGTTCTTCTTTTGAAAATTAATTACTCCCTGTACAGGTCCATAAAATACGTGCAACTATGGTGTCTGTACTCCGTGAGAAATTTGGTCACTATAACCTAACATTTTCTATTGGCGGCCAGATAAGCTTTGATGTAAGTAACTCTGAACTATATTAAATTTCCTGGAACTTACAATTAGTTATTAAGTGGCATCCTTGACTGTTATATAGGTTTTCCCTCAAGGTTGGGATAAGACATATTGTTTGCGGTACCTGGAGGACTTTAGTGAGATTCACTTCTTTGGAGACAAAACTTTTGAGGTAAGGTGTAGAGTTCATATTTTATCTGTTGTAGTCTTGTTGCTCTGGTTATCCTTCTCTTCCTTTTGTTACTTTTCTTTGGGGCTAGGAGCTCGTCCCCTCCCCCAAAAGCACTCACTATTCGTAGTAGTAAGTCTGCTGAAGGGTGCAGGGGAAGGGGAGAAAGCAAGGTAACCTTGGTTGAAGGCCTAGGTCTAACAAGTTGTTGTGGCCAGCAATGTTCTATGTCTTGGTGGTTGATAGTTTATTCTTCACCTTTTCCTTTTGGGGTGGGTGGAGCTGGTGTTTGGGGCTAGGAAAATGCAATGTTTGTGTTACTATGTGGTCTTTAACTTTTTTTAAACCACAGCTTGTCAATGTACAAAGTGAAGTTGTTTTGTCATCTTTGTTAGTGATAAAAATGGGTATAGAGAAGTATCTTAGGACTACTTCACTAAGCTCTTAAAGATGTATACGTTAGATCTATTGCTGAGACCCGAGTTTGTTGTTATAATGGGAAACATGTTTTTAAGCTATAGAAGCTACAATTGCAGTGTCTGTTACAGACTTACAGAGGCATCATTGGTGTGATTTACATTTGCTAGTGCATATTACTTTCTTTCCTGTAGGTTCCGGATACAACTTAGAAATAGTGTTACTTGTGGAGTTGAATGACCCTAAACATGCTACAAGTGGAGAAGCCTTGAAATTTCCAGCAATTGACTTTTACATCCAATAAAGAGAAAAAATATGGGAAAATGGTTTATTATTATTTGTATAGATTTAATAGCAAGCTTTTGCTAAGATTTCTGTAAAATTAATGTTCAATAATAATTTAAGGGATATGCTTGTCTATAGAATCTGAGCTTTCGATGTATAGCCTTGTGTGATAAGGTATAAATGTATAATGTGACCACCATTTGTCTGTAGCTAATCTTTGATTTTCCTTGTTCAGGGAGGAAATGATTACGAAATCTTTGAATCAGAGAAGACTGTAGGTCATACAGGTGAGCTATTCTTTTGACCTGCTACAGTAATATGTAATCTAGGCTAAATTAATGACCTCTGGAATACATTCAGTCAGCCAAATACTGATGATGAGCGAAATTGAACAGTCTTGGTTTCTTGTGGTAAATGATCCGTGATGAATTCTCATGTATCTCACATATGAACCGTACTAATTCTCTGTATATTTTTCAGTCACAAGTCCTGAGGATACAAGGAAGCAGTGTACGGAGATTTTTTTGAACAAGAAAGATTGAGGCGTTTGCATCCAGATCTGCGTGTTTTTTCTTCAGCCATGGAGTGTCCGAAATTTTATCCGATTTATAGTCTATACGAAAATAAAGATCCAAAAAATTCCTGTTCGCACACTGATATACATTGTATGTACAAGAATGTGAATGGGAAAAGTTCTCCAGAAATTTCTTCACAGGGTACATTGTCATTGACTACTATTTGTATTTCAAGTTACTAATGGAGGAGGCAACACATTGATTTTGGATATATATGAGTATGTTACAGCTTACAAGTTACTGAGTGGTACAATTCGCGGCAATATTTCGTTGTGGCCTCAGAAAGGCCCGAGCTTCCAGTCAATAGCTTGTAATGCAAAAGAAGCTCGAATATTAAAGTTGATGAACTTACTAGAAAGTAGTAAGTCATGATCAAATTCATTGAGTCAATTGAAATCCTCACCACTTTAGAAACATTTTTCCAGAAAATAAAAATTCGACCCAAAAAGCCGGTTTTTGTGGACTATAACCAACACAAAAAAACTCGTTTTAGGCCCCGAAATGGATTTGGATAAAAATTGGCAGTAGACATCCTAAACACCTACAATGGTGAATGGAACAAGAAAATTGGCAAAACAAATAGCCATGGCGTAGCCCAAAGCATCGGTTTTGTCCATTACGCACATGCTCGTTTTGAGCGATAAACACACCGTAAATCAATCAAGACGAATGAATGACATTGCGATATGCTACAATTATACTCCAATATGCCAAAGGAGCATGTTTGGTCGCTTTAGGACCATTTTTCGGAAAATCAAAAATCGACCCATAAAGCCGGTTTTTGTGGACTATTACCCACGCAAAATACTCGTTTCGGGCCCCGAAATGGATTTGGATGAAAATTGGCAGGAGACATCCTAGACACATATAATGGTGAATGGAACGCAAAAAGTAGCATAGTCGTAGCCTAAACTATTAGTTTTGTCTATTAAGCACATGCTCGATTTGAGCGATAAACGCACCGTAATTCTATCAAAACGAAAAAATGACATCGTCATATGCTACAATTAGACTGCAATATGCCATAGGAGCATGTTTGGTCACTTGGAGAACATTTTTCAAAAAATAAAAAATCAACCCCAAGGAGACGGTTTTTGTGGACTACCCACGTAAAAAACTCGTTTCAGGCCCCGAAATGGAATTGGATGAAAATTGACAGGAGGCATCCTAAACATATATAATGGTGAATAGAATAAGAAAATTGGCAAAAAATAACCTTGGTGTAGCCCTAACCATCGTTATGTCGGTTATGCACATGCTCGTTTTAAGCGATAAATACACCGTAAATCTATCAAGACAAAGTATGACATTGCCATATGCTACAGTTATACTTCAATATGCCATAGGAGCATGCTTGGTCACTTTGAGAGCATTTTTTCGTAAAATCAAAAATCGACCAAAACAACCGGTTTTTGTGTACTATAACCACGCAAAATACTCGTTTCGGGCTCCGAAATGAAATTGGATGAAAATTGGCAGGAGACATCCCAGACACATATAATGGTGAATGAAACGAGAAAATTGGCAAAAAGTAGCATAGTCGTAGCCTAAACTATTAGCTTTGTCTATTATGCACATGCTCGATTTGAGCGATAAACGCACCGTAAATCTATCAAAACGAAGGAATGACATTGCCATATGCTACAATTATACTCCAATATGCCATAAATGCATGCTTGGTCAATTTGAGAACATTTTTCAAAAAATCAAAAATCGACCCAAAAAGACGGTTTTTGTGGACTATAACCCTCATAAAAAACTTGTTTCAGGCCCCGAAATGGAATTGGATGAAAATTGACAGGAGGCATCCTAAACACATATAATGGTGAATAGAATAAAAAAATTGGCAAAAATAGCCTTGGTGTAGCCCTAACAATCGTTTTGTCGGTTATGCACATGCTCGTTTTAGGCGATAAATACACCGTAAATCTATCAAGATGAAGGAATGACATTGCCATATGCTACAGTTATACTCCAATATGCCATAGGAGCATACTTGGTCAATTTAAGAGCATTTTTTTCGTAAAATCAAAAATCGACCAAAACAACCGGTTTTTGTGTACTATAACCCACGCAAAATACTCGTTTCGGGCTCCGACATGGAATTGAATGAAAATTGCAGGAGACATCCTAGACACATATAATGGTGAATGAAACGAGAAAGTTGGCAAAAAGTAGCATAGTCGTAGCCTAAACTATTAGCTTTGTCTATTATGCACATGCTCGATTTGAGCGATAAACGCACCGTAAATCTGTCAAAACGAAGGAATGACATTGCCATATGCTACAATTATACTCCAATACGCCATAGGAGCATGTTTCGTCACTTTGACAACATTTTTAAAAAAATCAAAAATCGACCCAAAAAACGGTTTTTGCGGACTATAACCCTCGCAACATACTCGTTTTAGGCTCCGAAATGGAATTGGATGAAAATTGGCAGGAGACATCCTAGACACATATAATGGTGAATGAAACGAGAAAGTTGGCAAAAAGTAGCATAGTCGTAGCCTAAACTATTCGTTTTGTCGGTTATGCACATGCTCGTTTTAAGAGATAAATACACCGTAATTCTATCAAGACGAAGGATTGACATTGCCATATGCTACAGTTATACTCCAATATGCCATAGGAGCATGCTTGGTCATTTTGAGAACATTTTTCAAAAAATCAAAAATCGACCCAAAAAACGGTTTTTATGGACTATAACACACGCAAAATACTCGTTTCAGGCTCCGAAATGGAATTGGATAAAAACTGACATGAGGCATCCTAAACACATAAAATGGTGAATGAAATAAGAAAGTTGGCAAAAAGTAGCATAGTCGTAGCCTAAACTATCAGTTTTGTCTATTATGCACATGCTCGATTTGAGCGATAAACACACCGTAAATCTATCAAAACGAAGGAATGACATTGTTATATGCTACAATTATACTCCAATATGCCATAGGAGCATGTTTGGTCACTTTGAGAACATTTTTCAAAAAAATCAAAAATCGACCCAAAAAAGGTTTTCGTGGACTATAACCTACGTAAAAAACTCGTTTCTGGCACCGAAATGGAATTGGATGAAAATTGACAGGAGGCATCTTAAACATATATAATGGTGAATGGAACGAGAAAATTGGCAAAAAGTAGCATAGTCGTAGACTAAACTATTAGTTTTGTCTATTATGTATATGCTCGATTTGAGCGATAAACGTACCGTAAATCTATCAAAACGAATGACATTGCCATATGCTACAATTATACTCCAATATGCCATAGGAGCATGTTTGGTCACTTTGAGAACATTTTTCAAAAAATCAAAAATCGACCCAAAAAGACGGTTTTTGTGGACTATAACCCACGTAAAAAACTCGTTTCGGGCCCCGAAATGAAATTGGATGAAAATTGACAAGAGACATCCTAAACACATATAATGGTGAATGGAACAAGAAAATTGGCAAAAATAGCCTTGGTGTAGCCGAAACCATAGGTTTGTCCATTAAGCACATGCTCCATTTGAGCGATAAACGCACCGTAAATTTTTCAAGACGAAGGAATGACATTGTCATATGTTACAAATGTCATCCAATATGTCATAGGAGCATGTTTGATCACTTTAGAAACATTCTTCAGAAAATCAAAAATCGACCAAAAAAGCCGGTTTTTGTGGACTATAAGTCATCACAGACTCATGAAAAGCCAAGGAAACTACCATTAAAGAAAAGGAGGCAATAATCTTTTTTTTTTGGCTATGTCTCACATGATACACGATTTATCAAAAGATTGTTTATAACTTAAGTTAAAGTGGTCACTTCATTATGATTGATATAGTACAAAAAACATTTTTGTCATGGTGCATTAGTGCATTACAAAATACTCCATAGCGAAAGAGAAACTAGAAATGAAACCAAAAAATTCCTAAAAGAAAAAAAGAACTTTACCCGAACCCGAACCGACCTCGTGACCCGCTAACCCGCCTGTTCGGCAAGTATCAAAGTGCAAGATTTGGTCTATCAGACAACACTTTAACCTTGACCAACCGTTTACCTCTTAGAAAAGCACGCGCGGCGAGAGACATTAGTCACTATTTCCGATGGTGGAACCCTTGTTGAACCATATAAACAAACAACAACACTACTTAAACCGAAGCTGACCTAACCGAACCCGACTCGTTTACCCGAATTGACACCTCTAAGTCTTTAACCGAACATACTTGATAGTTCATACTAAGTTAAACTCTGAAAGTTGTCTTTTACACAACACAGCAAAAAAAGTTCCATGGCAGAGAAGCAAGAAATGGAGAGTCCAACATTCTTTGTAGCAGTACACGTGGGAGCAGGATACCATGCTCCTACCAATGAGAAAGCTCTCCGGTCTGCCATGAACCGGGCTTGTCTAGCAGCTGCCTCTATTCTCACCCAGGTTGTCTGCTTTTTGATAAAGTTTTGATCTTTAATGCTTTGATCATTGAATATGGTTAAATTTTATATTGGGTCTGAAACTTTATGCTTAAAAGTTGTCATCTCATGCTGCATTTTGTATTGGGTAGATGGTAGTAGTTGGTATTGCCATTTCTTTGTTTTGATCATAAGGGATATGCAAACCTCTTTAGAGTAGTAAACTGTTTTGTTTTGGCTTGAAAGGAGTGTATTATTATGAATACAATCATTGATTAGGCCTCGACTATGAGCTTAAGCTTTTGGTTGAGGCGGTCCGCTCACATGGTATTAGAGCAGGAAGAACCAAGAGGTTTTGAATTTGAATCCTGGAAAACCCGCCGTACATGTTGCACAATTGAGAATTCAGCATAAGGTATAGAGGGCCTGTGCACTCCTATGTTCAGCCATGCTCGACGCTAAGTAGGCCTCACGTGAAGGGGGGTGGGGGAAGGGTGTTATGAATACAAGCATTTATTGGGCCGAAACCATTAGCTTAAGCTTTTGGTTGTGTCGGTCCTCTTACACACACTAAGTCGCTGGATGAGAATCGGAATTCCAACCTCATGGTTGGAGTAAGGGAGCTCTAACTAAGTGAAATGTCCTTTGCTCTCAGATATTGACATTTCTGTTTATTGGATGTGCTGTAATGTATAAAGTCGTTACACTTTATAGTTGTGGAAGATCAAATGTTGGCAGGAGTTGAGGTGGTAGGAAATTGTTTAGCTGTCTGAATAACTAAGGGAAAGAAAAAGAATTGTGTGGTTGTATGATCCATTTTGAATGTTGATGTATACCAATTACTTAGCTGTTTAATACTCTGTTTTTTGGTTTATGTGGTGTAGGAATCCGGTGGGAGTGTAGATGCAGTGGAAGCGGCTATTAAAGTTTTGGAGGTATATTTTCTTGTGACTTGTTTATCTCTGAAATTAGCAAACATTTGAGTGACCAGCAACCCATATAGTTTTTGTAGCATTTTGTTTAGTAGGGAAGCCATTAGTGTCCTAAGTTGTATGGTGTTGAATGTAGTTACTTGTTGATAACCATTGTCGCTTTCAATAGAATTGTGGCTACTTATTAGCATTTCGCTCATAATAAGAGAATTGCGAGGGAAGGATGTGCTGAGTACAAAGCGATGGCATTTTCTAGGTTGATTTGTATCCTTGATAATATAAAGACAGTTAACGGAGTTTGAAGTTTCTTCTGTTTTATGTTATGAGATGGTACCCTTAGGGAGTTAATCCTCCTTTCTTGGAGAACTTTATCCTCCTTATGGAAGACAATCCATTCAGCTGAAGGGTCATCCCGCTGAAGTTGCTCACTTATTCTCGTACAGAAAGGAAATTGGCATGAGATACATTTTTCATTCAAAACAATGTGATAGTGCTGTGGTGACGGGAGATCATTAGATGAATGGATGTCTTTACACAACTGGATTTAGTATGACAAGATACTCCTCAGTCCATCCAATCAATTCACTGACATTGATAAATGAAAATCTCTTCACTTTGCCACTATATTGTAACCCATCTTGACCTATCTATATAATTCGGTTCTTATCATACATTGCACAATTGTGATTTCGACTCAACCTTCTAGCTAATGAACTTCACCATGTTTGAACTTATGAAAGCATAGTATGAGTGATTATTTGTACTTTCTAGATAATATTTGTTTCTAGATGTAAGACATGTACAATTATCTGGTGTTTCATTCAGTTTCCATCTGAACTTATGAGCATTTTGTTGCACTTTCTTGAATATGTCAATTAAGTAAACTGCATTTATTTCTTACTAACACTATGCATTTCCTCTCTGAAGGATGATCCGAGCACGAATGCTGGTCGTGGTTCAAATTTAACAGAAGATGGTCATGTTGAATGTGATGCTAGCATCATGGATGGTGATTCAGGAGCATTTGCTGCTGTTGGAGCAGTTCCAGGTATTTGAATACAGACCTGCACTTACTAGTTCGTCTTTGGCTTTAGTTTTTCGGTTCCCTCCATTTGAATCTACAATTTACTTGTATTCGAGCCTTATCGTTATTGATCCCTTTCTTTGCTGACCATAGTATTCACGGTCTAAGACCAGGTGTTCGAAATGCCATCCAAATTGCTGCTTCCTTAATCAAGGAACAAAAGACAGGGAATTCACTGCTTGGTCGAATACCTCCAAGGTAATGATCACACATCTTCTTAATTATGTGTTTAATCATATTTTTTTGGGCAATTTCCTGGATGCGGCTGTCAGAGAGTCCCTTTTCTTCTCTCGGATTCAAGATTTCTTTGGATAATCATGATTTGCTTTTGAGGCCAATTTGTATTTTGCAACCTTTTTTCTACTTTTGGATCATTAGGAAAATAAGTTCTATACACTATCTTCATGCCTCATGATTTTCACTGAGATTGGCAGCTTGGAAGATGAAGCCATGCCCAATAAGGCAATTACTGAGAAAGTTGATGTACTCTATAGTCCTCCTAACCCATGTGCCATATTGCCATAAGTTAAGGTTAATTATAATCCAAGGCCTTTAAACGTATTTAAGCTATGTGCATTGCTGCAGCTTCCACAATAGAGTATTTGTTTCTATAGTCCCATGGGGTTTATGACTTTTTTCATACTGTCATCTAGTAATACACTCTTTCACCATGTCAAATTTTCATTTTCTTCCCTTTGTTATTCCATATATGCTGAAGTTCTTTGAAAACTTTTTAACTTAAGTGCATATAATTTTGCCATGTCTTGTTTGAAATGTGATGCTCCATGTGACACTTAGCTGCTAGAGCTGTCTCTTCAGACCATTGTGTTTCAACAGCATGGTGGTGAGTTGACCAAAACATGGATGTGTACCTCCCAGATGAAGCTTTAGCCATGTGCGGATGTCTTCCCTTTGTCCTTCTTATGTCCGTAACTTATCCAGTTTATATCTAGCAGAGGAATTGCTATAAGTCTCTTTTGTTTACTGTTTTGTTCTTGCCCCTCCCCTTTCCCCATGGTATGTGTGCATGTGCCAGGCAGCTTGTTGGTTTTCTTCCCTTCAAGCTCTGAATGATGTAAATCTGTGTATATGATTTTACCAGCTTCTTGGTTGGCGAAGGGGCTCGTAACTGGGCAAAGTCTAAGGGGATTGGTTCTACAGACACAGTACCTGACGTGGAAAAGGTTCAGGCCTCTATCCGTTATTCATTCTTTCGAGAAATAATAAACAATAAGTGCTTACTGTCGAAAGTGAGATAACTTGCTTTTTTTGCTGCTAAATCCTACTTCCCCTTAACTTCTTTTCTTGTGATTACAGTGGCTGGTCACAGATAGAACTAAAGCACAATGGCGAAAGTATAAAGCTATCCTTGATGATGCCAAAACTCGAATAAATGCCTTTGATATAGAATCCTCCAGAGGCAGAGCTCAAGAAAAAAGTCAGTTATCTTTACCTTTAGATATTATCCCTATAGAACTCTTTTATTGCAAGCATGATACTCAGTGGAATATTAACCAAATACCACGATTGTTGATTTAACTAATACAATGTTAAGAATTGACTTGCTCTCAAATTTTTTTGAAAACTTTTCAATGCAGTGGAGTGATAACTGCAAATTGTATGTATACTTATTTGTGGACATGCTTCTTCCAAATTAAAATTCTGCATCAGATTTTTATGCATTTTTTATGTGATCGTTATGAGTATATGAATTTTATGGTATGCAGACTGTATTGTTGATTTATTGTGCACTCAAGGTCTGTTCATGCTAATATCACTGATTTGCTTACTGATTTTATGCCTTAAATATTTTGTATATACATACAATGGATCAAATCAAGAGAAAGCTCCGTACATCAAGGATATGATTCTACATTTCTACTGTAGTTCTTTAGCTTTCAATTAGTCAACTGATGCCAGTTTAGAAGTTACATAAATTTAGTATTAAGATGTCTATTTTCTGAGCTCTAGCTTGATGCTTTAGAGTCACTCATCTGCATCCACCTCTATCCATGGCTTTGGAGTGATTCAGTGATCCTACTAATACTATCTAGTATCTATATCTGATGTTTATTGAAAAATGCAATCTTCTGCTATGATTAAGTTGCGGTTATCAGCATTGAACATTTCCATTTTCCATTTTGCAATCTAGATGTGGTTGCTTCCCTGAGTGATGCTTTGGAGGGCGGTAGGGATTTTGGGTCTTGTATACCAAAAGTGATGGAAGAAGATTGTATTGTGGACACTGTTGGAGTCATTTGTGTTGACCGTGCTGGACATGTTGCTTCTGGAGCCTCAAGTGGTGGTATAGCCATGAAGGTAAAAATTTTCAAGTTGGTTCTTTATTTCAGCCAATATCCTGTACGAAGTTGATTTTTTTTATACATTCAATCATTCAAATTCTAAAGACCTTCCTGCATCAGAGAACCAAAATTTTAAAGCAAGTAGCTTTAATGTGGTTCTACTCTGGTTTCATTGCTTTTCGCTGTGAAAAAGTCCCTCTAACATGTACTTCCTCCCTTTTGCTGTGAGTGAGGTTACTATTTTTATTGGATCCTGTCTCAGTACTCCTTCAGTACGAGCAGGTAGAAGGCACTCTCACTTCTCTCTCTCTCTCTCTCTACTATTTTACTAGAATACAGTGTCATTTTAGTCAAGAGTGATTGATTCCATTGCACATATTTCTTCTTTATAGGTGGGTGGGCGAGTAGGATTAGCAGGCGTGTATGGCTCTGGTTGTTGGGCCTCCTCAAAAGGACCCTTTGGAGCTCCTTTAATCTTAGGTTGTTGCACTACTGGAGCTGGAGAGTACTTGATGAGAGCTTTTGCTGCCAAGGACTGCTGCATGTCACTATCAGTGTACTACTCTTCACCTATTTTTTTCAGTTGCTTCATTCTTACTGACCCATGCACCCAGCACATAGTTTTTATCTATTGTGTAATTCATGGCTGCTTTCTTCAAGTTTCAAGGAGGCATGGGTAGTATGTATCAAGTATGAGTTTAAATGTTGGCTGTATCTGGTGCCCTGTAGTTGAGATGGATGCTTGAAAGCTGTTGCTAGTAAAGGAACGTCATGCTTGTGTTATTAATCTTATGAAAGGAACTTTTTTTTCTATTAGCCCAAGCATACCTGCTTGGAGATCATGAGCTACATGCTCCACCTTAAGGTTTCCCATTTAGCTTCCTTTGTCCTGGAAAATAGAAAAAAAGGCCAATTACCAGAACCTATGCTCTTTATAGTCTAAATTTGCTAGCTACTGAAGCTTTTTTCTATCGTCTAAGAGAGGAAGGCCATGCTTAGGGAGTTAATCCTTCGCAATTAGTTAGTAAGATCACAATCACTGGCCATTCAAGTGACAGACTGTTATACCCACCCTTAGTCTTCATTTTTGAGACTCAAAGTGTTGCCTTGCTATTACCATGTTCAGAATGATAGTCCTTAATCAATTTTCAAATCAATCCTAAATTTAACCTGGCTGCGAACTTCCTGTGAAGTTTAGTAATTCAGTCAAGTTTGGTCATATATAACTGTTATTATCTGTACGAAGAGGCACATATGGGGAAAACTCAGCTGATTTAATGAATCTTTTTTCCATGTCGCTTGATTATCTTTATGCATGTTATTTTGGGCTTCGTCTATAAATGAGTTAATTATGTGACAGATCACAAGCAGGTCCAGCATCTGCTTGCACCAAAGTTCTCCGGTCAGTTGTTCAGGCCTGCAGTCAACAAGGTGCTGATGGAAGTGCTGGAATCCTTCTTGTCCAAGCTGATGCTCCTGTTGTCGTAGGCACCTGAACCAGTGACAAATGCTTTCTTTTTGGTTGACTTTTAGAACAAAAGCTTAGTTTATCTTTATTGTTGTATCCTTCCTCCCACTTCCTGTGAGCTCAGTTTCTGTCTCTAAACCTTGTAATTGCTTCAGGGTTCTGGGAATGTGCCAAAGCTAAAAGCTGTGGAGTTTGCAGCTGGATATTCATCCAAGTCCTTTGGATTAGGCTACTATGCTAGCTCTATGGAAAGGCCCAAGGTACATATCCTTCGAATTAATCCATGTGTCCATCATTGCATCAGCCTTTTTAATTTCTAGAACTTCCTCTATAGTCATATTATAGAGTCAAGTTGTTATTTACAACCTTTCATATTACTGCTCCTTTGACAGAATACCCCTAGGGGAGGGGGTGTTGGAAAAAGGCTGTGGCTGGACTTCCATAGTGAGATAGCGGTGGACTTTTTGCAATTTGCTTGGCTGTTAATTGAAATCAAAATAGTAGTAGCTGGATGTTATGACAGAAAACGACTACATTGTTCTTCATTTTTGATAATCACCATTGACGCGTAATAAGCCAATATTGTGGAATGTGGATACATGATGTTGCTCAACTTAGCATGTTGCATTTCTGCAGGTTTCAATTTTGCGGAACAAGAAGCAAGAGAGCACGACAATGATAGACCACTTCGAAGCCAGAATTATTGTGACAAAGGACAGCTAGAAAGTCTCTGTTCCCTTGGCACCCATGAAAGTCCTTCTTTGGATGCAAAATGCAGCGCTAAAGATTACTCATGTCGAACATCATTTAGTCGCAGCAAAGATATCAAAGTTCAACTTTGGGGATGATACAGTGAAGATCCCTCTTCCATTCTCAGCCTAGAGCCAACGCAACAAGGATTGTTCACCAAGAGAGGCTACTAGCTTGAATTTTGCTATTTGCCCGACTAAAAAAAAGTTTTGCTATTTTCGACCTACTGGCTACTGAGTAATAAGCCAATAAGGTGTCTTGTCAATCTCATCAAGCGCCATCTTATTTGTACAGCCCTATTAATTATAACTCTTCACTAAATTCAAGAGCTATCTGATTTGGTTGAAATGTGATAAGCGGCTGGTACTCTTCAGTTTGGTATAATACTTTCAAGCTCAATATGGCTTTCTGGACTCCTTATACATTATAGGTACATCACCTTTTTGCGTGTGATGATCATGCCAAAGCAATTCTCTGTTAGAAATAATTCGGTGTAACTTGTTTGGTTTCCTTTAACCTCTTCCAAGCAAACAACGACGACAACAACAAAGCCTTGATCTTTTTTCGTACAGGATGATAATAACTTGTGTGATAGCCTGCAACGACTGTAAGTCTTTAACACAGATGCATCATGGATAAGAAAGAGATTTACCCTCGTTTCTCTTTACCGACCTTATATCCAAAAAAATGGAACATGAGTCCCAAGTTCTGTGGTTCCTTTTCTCCAAATCACCTCAAGAGACAAGCTGTAAAAATGAGCACGCAAACAAATAATACAAATATGGTAAATGAATTTCATTTAGAAAGGGAGCTGCAATTATAGCCAAATTAACGAGGGAAATTTGTCAAAGGCTCTCCCATGCCCCCTAACTTGGAGCAAAAATAGTAGCCGCATGTCATGTTCTGCATGTTCGGATTGATACTGTTACAATTTCTTTTTACATAGTTGCTCAAGCAACATTTTCAAAAAAAAAAGAGGAAAAAAAAATAGAAAACATTTTCCCTTAGCTGGGAGAAATGCTTGAGCAACTGAGCTACCAATGATAACTTCCTGACTTAAAATCATAAATATGGGTGGTCAGTGAAAGTTGTGCACCCTCTTTGCTGAACTGAGAGTATTAGAAAGAAGCATTGCAATGGTCATTGGGCCAACGCCTCCAGGAACAGGAGTGATAGCTGAAGCAACCTTGACAGCCTCTTCATAACATACATCTCCAACTAGCCGATATCCTCGAGGACTTGCTGGGTCCTGTAGGAAAACATAAGAAAACTGACTTTTGATGGAGACGAAATAAATAACTGCCAAAGACCTCATCTCAACTGCATGAGATGACTACCAACTCTATATATGAGCCCATTACTATTGGAGTTTGAGGGATTATGATTTTGGCATTCGTATACGCATGTGTGCTATTAAATTTGTTTTACAGACAGAAGCTTGAACCGGACATATAGATCATGACACTCCATGCTCACAAAAAAAAAGCGCAAGATTCATGAGAAGCGGAAGCTTACATCAACAGGATTAATCCCAACGTCAATGATAACAGCACCAGGCTTAATCCAACTTCCCCTGACCATGTTTGCTTGTCCGACTGCAGAGATAATGATATCTGCTTCTTTTATAATGACTTCAGGATCCTTTGTTCTAGAATGAACGATAGTAACAGTAGCATCTTCCCTCTGCAAAAACAGAACTCCAAAGTTCAAGCCAGAAGCAATCCTTGATGTCATCGATGTGTGAAGGGGGTGACAACAACATGACATCATAGCAAAGAAATCCAGGACAGGTCCAATGGCCCGCCCTAAGCACAAGGAAAGAGAAGAAAGTGAGCAGTAAGACAAACTTACTTGCAGCAAAAGAGCAGCTGGCATTCCGACTATGTTACTTCGGCCAATCACGACTGCCTTCTTTCCCTTTATTTGAACTCCATATCTATGCAATAATTCTATGCATCCTTTCGGTGTACATGGGACAAACAAGGGATCTCTGCCTCGCATTGCAAGGCGGCCGATATTCAATGGGTGAAATCCATCGACATCCTTTTCGATTCCAACAGCATTCAAAACTTTCTCTTCATTAATATGCTGCAAAGGCCAGGAGAAGAACAATTCCATCACCCACACTACTTTTGTTCATATAGACTTAAGATAAGAGGGTGGTATCGACAAAGGGAGATGGATTGCACAGGAGAAGGTAAAGGATAAGGGAATGAAAAATAAACAGCTGCATATAAAAATATCCTAACCCTCACGGTAGCATGTTAGGTGTAGTGATTGTAGTCTAATCATTGAATTCGTCAAGGAGTAGAAGTCTCCTACTAAAGGCAGATGGAGATACAGGCAGTGAGTTTGGACGCAAAGGTTTTAACGTAGAATGTATTCATTTCCGTTATGATGCATACTTTAACAGGACGATACTCAAAATAATTAGGAACAACAGTTGTATGATGCCTATGAAACAATTTCTTGAGTGTTAAAGGCTGAGAGCTACAATGATTTGGTTCAAAGGTAAACAGGACAAGCATCGTCAAGGTGAGAAATAAGCAACCGTCACTCGTTCCCTCTCCAGAAGATTAAGTGCAGAATAGGCTAACAAGTTTCAAACTATAACGAATGTAACAACCAGAACATGTATACTTGAGGCTGGGGTGGGGCATACCGAAGGAAGAGGTAACTGAACAAGGATTCCATGAACTGAAGGGTCTTCATTAAACCTCGAGATAGAATTAAGCACTTCCTCTTCTGTGGAGGTTTCTGGCAAATGTACTTCAAAAGAATTAATCCCCGCGGAATCACAAGCTTTCTTCTTATTACGAACATAAGTAGCAGAATCCTTCCTATCCCCAACTAGGATCACAGCCAAGCCAGGAACAACACCAATGGCATCTTTCATCCTCGCAATCTCAACAGCTATCTCCTCCCTAATCTGTTTAGCAACTGATTTACCGTCAATTACCTTCGCAGAACTCTCCGTCGCCATTTTAGCTGCACCAGACAATTCTAAGACTTATCAACTTAAAATTTTCTGTAATGAACTAACTCATGCAGTTAGATATTTCCTAATATCACAAGAACAAGCTTCTACGGCGAAAAAGTCAATTGGCAAAAGGTTTCAGACATAGTATTAACTTTCTAGAAACTTAAAATTTCGAACTCTCCATGTCAAACAACAATCTTTAAAATTTCGAACTTCCTACATAACCATTTCATGCAACATCAAAACTTCTAAGCAGAAACATCGAAACCATTCATGCAAATACAACAGAGTACCAACCAAACTTCTACAACCAAATTTCAGTCCCATGAAAGGTAACACACAACTTCTTAGAAAAAACTGTCTACTCTTACGATAAAAGTAGACGAGCTCTCAGCAAACTAATTCAACTCAAGCTTCCAGCAAGCCTAAGTCAAATCAGAAATTCATTTCGCTTTATTGGTGCCAACATGGCTCCCTCAACTTCTACGATAAAAGACGGTCTCACCCAAGACTTTCCGAAAATAACACACCAGAACAACAAGAATGCCAAATGCTCGACGAAATGGCTCAACGAACCAAAACAACAAAATGAAGTCAAATCAGAAATTTATATCCTTTGTTGGGCCAGCATGGCTCCGTCTACTAGTACAATAAAAAGACGGTCATCCCAAGACTTTCCAAAAATAACATACAAAAACAAAATGCATGCCAAATGTTCGACAAAATGCCTCAACGAACAAAAACACCAAAACAAGCAAAACAAGAAATACCCAGATACTGAAATTCCACAAGCAAACTATACAACAAAAAGGGTCAATCTCAATTTCATAAAATAGTGTCTACAAAAATAACTACCAGAGGCAAAAGTTAAGCAAGCATGAGCTCGAAGCGAGAGAAAAGGCGGTGTATTTGCGGAGAGGAGAGAGAGAGAAACACGGCGGGAGAAGTGGAGGGTGTCGGTGGCGCAACGGCGGAGTTTGTGGCGGCTGAGTGGGAGGAGACGAGCAGTTGTGGTGGATGAACAACAGTCGGAGAATATCATGGACGCCATTTTTGTTTCTTGTTGTTGTTGGGGTTTATACGCTAAAATTAAGGGACTTGTCACTTGTGTTGTTGTTGTCCAAGGAAGGGTTTATGTATGTATGTAGGGGTTTAAGAATAGGAGGGAGGGAATAAGTTGAACAAAGTTTGCAAATTGCAATCCAGAATCATTTGGTGCGTTTTTCTACCGCTAGTCTTGAGAGACTGTAAAAAAGTAGATCAAGTCATGCTGGTCCAATAAAGGTATATAAATTTATAATTAATTTGGGTTTGTATGTTTAGCCATGGCTTGGCATGACATGGTTAGCTAAGTTGTACCAAAGACAAAAGTCAGTCTAGAGAAGATCATGGCATGGGAGGTTAATGAAAACCCATGCAAGGCATGAAAAGCCAAGGGGCACCAAAGTCAAAGACATGACAAGTTAAGGCAAAGGGAAAAAGTTTCACTGAGGTTATATGTCTAGCCAAGGCGACATGGCATGATTAGCTAAGTTGCACTAAAGACAAAGGCCAGCCTAGAGAAGGCCATGGTATGGGAAGTTAAGGCAAACCAAGGCAAGGCATGCAAAGCCAAGGGGCACCAAAGACAAAGACATGTCTAATCAAAGTAACGGGAAAAAGTTATGGTGTGGTTATTTGTCTAGCCAGGACATGGGATGCTATGGCTAGCCAAAATGCAACAAAGACAAACTCCCACCTAGAGAAGGCCATGGCATGGAAAGCCAAAGCAAGCTAAGGCAAGGCATGCAAAGACAAGGGACACCAAAGAAAAAAGCATGGCTAGCCCAGACAAATGAAAAAAGTTCCGCTGAGGTTATTTGTCTATCCAATAATAGCATGGCATGGCTAACCAAAGTGCACTAAAGACAAAGGCCCCCCTAGCTAAGGCCACGACATGGGAAATCAAGGCAAACCAAGGAAAAAAAGACAAGGCATGGAAAGCCAAGAGGCACCAAAGATAGAGGCATGGCAAGCCTAGGAAAAGTAAAAAAGTTCTGCTAAGGTTATTTATCAAGCCAAAACATGAAATAAGGTAGCCAAAGGATACCATAGACCAAGTTTAGACATGTCCACATGCCTTTGACATACTCCTAAGGTAACTATGGGCATGCTTGGTAACTTTGTGAACATTTTTCGAAAAATCAAAAATCGACACAAAAGGCGGTTTTTGTCAACTATAACCCACGCAAAAAACTAGTTTCGAGCCCCGAAATGGAATTAGTTGAAAATTGCCATGAGGCATCCTAGACATATATAATGGTGATTGGAACAAGAAAATTGGCAAAATAATAGCCTTGCCGTAGCCCAAATCATCGGTTTTGCCATTATGCACATGCTCGATTTGAGCAATAAACACACCTTAAATCTATCAAGATGAAATAATGACATTGTCTTATGCTACAATTATACTCCAATATGCCCTATGAGCAAATTTGGTCACTTTGGGAACATTTTTCGAAAAATCAAAAATCGAAATGGAATTGGATGAAAATTGGCAGGAGGCATCCTAAACACATATAATGGTGAATGCAACAAGAAAATTGGCAAAAAAAATAGTTGTGGCGTAGTCCAAACCATCAGTTTGTCCATTAAGCACATGCTCGATTTGAGCAATAAACACACCGTAAATCTATCAAAACGAAGCAATGACATTGCCATATGCTACAGTCATAATCCAATATGTCATAGGAGCATTTTTGGTCATTTTAGGAGCATTTACCAAAAAATAAAAAATCGACCCAAAAATCCAGTTTTTGTGGACCATAACCCACACAAAAAGCTCTTTTTTGCCCCGAAATGGATTTAGATAAAAATTGGCGGGAGGCATCCTACACACCCATAATGGTGAATGGAATAAGAAAATTGGCAAAAAAAATAGCCTTTAGCTTAACCCAGACCATCAGTTTTCTCCGTTATGCACATGCTCGTTTTGATCGATAAACACATCGTAAATCCATCAAGACGAAGGAATGACTTTGCCATATGCTACAATTATACTCTAATATGCCCTACGAGAATGCTTGGTCAATTTAGGAACATTTTTCGGAAAATCAAAAATCGACCCAAAAAGCCGGTTTTTGTGGACGATAACCCACGCAAAAAACTCTTTTCGGGCCCCGAATTGGAATTGGATGAAAATTGGCAGCAGCCATCCTAGACACCTATAATGGTGAATGGAAAAAGAAAATTGGCAACAAATAGCCTTGTCGTGGCACAAACCATCGGTTTTGTCCGTTTTGCACATGCTTGTTTTGAGGGATAAACGCACCGTAAATCTATCAAGACGAAGTAATGAAATTGCCATATGCTACAATTATAATCCAATATGTCATAGGAGCATGTTTGGTCATTTTAGGAATATTTTTCAAAATTATCAATAATTGAACCAAAAAGCCGGTTTTGGTGGACTATAATCCACGCAAAAAATAACTCGTTTGGTGCCCCGAAATGAATTCGAATGAAAATTGGCATGAGGTATCCTAGATACCTATTATGGTGAATGAAATAAGACAATTGGCAAAAATATAGCATTAGTGTAGCCTAAAACATCGGTTTTGACCGTTATGGACATGCTCGTTTTGAGCGATAAACACACGTAAATCTATCAAGACGAAGGAATGACATTGTTATATGCTACAATTATACTCGAATATGCCCTACGATAATGCTTGGTCAATTTATGAACATTTTCCGGAAAACCAAAAATCGACCCAAAAAGCAGGTTTTTGTGAACTATATTCCACGCAAAAAACTCATTTCGGGCTCCGAAATGAATTTGAATGAAAATTGGCATGAATTATCCTAGACACCTATTATGGTGAATGAAATAAGAAAATTGGCAAAAATAGCATTAGTATAGCCTAAAACATCGGTTTTGTCCATTATGGACATACTCGTTTTGAGCGATAAACATACCGTAAATCTATCAAGACGAAGGAATGACATTGTCTTATGCTACAATTATACTCCAATATGCCCTAGGTGCATGCTTGATCATTTTAGGATTATTTTTCAGAAAATCAAAAATCGACCCAAAAAACCGGTTTTTGTGGACGATAACCCACGCAAAAAACTCGTTTCGGGCCCCGAAATGGATTTGGATGAATATTGACAAGATGCATACTAAACACATATAATGGTAAATGCAACAATAAAATTGGTAAAAAAATAGCCTCGGGGTAGCCCAAACCATCGATTTGTTCATTAAGCACATGCTCGATTTTAGCAATAAACGCTCCGTAAATCTATCATGACGAAGTAATGAGATTGCCATATACTACAGTTAAAATCTTATATGCCATAGGAGCATGTTTGGTCATTTTAGGAACATTTTCAAAAATTCGACCCAAAAACTCGGTTTTTGTGGACTATAACCCACGCAAAAAAACTCATTTCGGGCCCCGAAATGGATTTCGATGAAAATTGGCGGGAGGCATCCTAGACAACTATAATGGTGAATGGAATAAGAAAATTTGCAAAATAATAGCCTTAGCGTAGCCTAAACCATCGGTTTTTTTCCGATATGGACATACTCGTTTTGAGCGATAAACACACCATAAATCTAACAAGACGAAAGAATGACATTGTCATATGCTACAATTATACTCGAATATGCCCTACGAGAATGCTTGGTCAATTTATGAAAAAATTTCGGAAAACCAAAAATCGACCCAAAAAGCAGGTTTTTATGGACTATAATCCACGCAAAAAACTCGTTTTGGGCTCCGAATTGGAATTTGATGAAAATTGGCAGGAGGCATCCTAGACACATATAACGGTGAATGAAACGAGAAAATTGGCAAAAAGTACCATAGGCAGTAGCCTAAACTATCAGTTTTGTCTATTATGCACATGCTCGATTTGAGCAATAAACACCTCGTAAATCTATTAAGACGAAGGAATGACATTGCCATATGCTACAATTATACTCGAATATGCCCTAAGAGAATGCTTGGTCAATTCATGAACATTTTTTGGAAAATCAAAAATCGACCCAAAAAGCAAGTATTTGTGGACTATAATCCACGCAAAAAACTCATTTCGGACTCTGAATTGGAATCAGATGAAAATTAACAAGAGTCATCCTAGACACATATAATGGTGAATGGAACGAGAAAATTGGCAAAAAGTACCATAGGCGTAGCCCAAACCATCGGTTTTGTCCGATATGGACATGCTCGATTTGAGCAATAAACACCCCGTAAATCTATCAAGACGAAGGAATGACATTACCATATGCCACATTTATACTCCCGTATGCCATAGGAGCATGTTTGGTCAATTTAGGAACATTTTCGGAAAATCAAAAATCGACCAAAAAACCGGTTTTTGTGGACGATGATAACCCACGCAAAAACCTCTTTTCGGGCCCCGAATCGGAATTGGATGAAAATTGGCATGAGCCATCCTAGATACCTATAATGGTTAATGGAAAAAGAAAATTGGCAAAAAATAGTCTTGTCGTGGCACAAACCATCGGTTTTGTCCGTTTTGCACATACTTGTTTTGAGCGATAAACGCACCGTAAATCTATCAAGACGAAGTAATGACATTGCCATATGCTACAGTTATAATCCAATATGCCATAGGAGCATGTTTGGTCATTTTAGGAATATTTTTCAAAAAATCAAAAATTGACCCAAAAAGCCGGTTTTGGTGGACTATAACCCATGCAAAAAACTCGTTTCGGGCCCCGAAATGAATTTGGATGAAAATGTGCATGAGGTATCCTAGACACATATTATGGTGAATGAAATAAGAAAATTGGCAAAAATATAGCATTAGCGTATCCTAAAACATCGGTTTTGTCCATTATGGACGTGCTCGTTTTGAGCGATAAACATACCGTAAATCTATCAAGACGAAGGAATGACATTGTCATATGCTACAATTACACTCCAATATGCCCTAGGAGCATGCTTGATCATTTTAGGAATATTTTTTTGAAAATCAAAAATCGACCCAAAAAACCGATTTTTTTGGACGATAACCCACGCAAAAAACTCGTTTCGGGCCCCGAAATGGATTTGGATGAAAATTAGCAGGATGCATCCTAAACACATATAATGGTGAATGCAACAATAAAATTGGCAAAAAATAGCCTTGGTGTAGCCCAAACCATCGATTTGTGCATTAAGCACATGCTCGATTTGAGCAATAAACGCTCCGTAAATCTATCATAACGAAGTAATGACATTTTCATATGTTATAGTTATAATCCTATATGCCATAGGAGCATGTTAGGTCATTTTAGGAACATTTTCAAAAAATCGACCCAAAAAGTCGGTTTTTGTGGACTATAACCCACACAAAAAAACTCATTTCGGGCCCTGAAATGGATTTCGATGAAAATTGGCGGGAGGCATCCTAGACAACTATTATGGTGAATGGAATAAGAAAATTTGCAAAATAATAGCCTTAGCGTAGCCTAAACCATCGGTTTTTTTCCGATATGGACATACTCGTTTTGAGCGATAAACACCGTAAATCTAACAAGGTGAAGGAATGACATTGTCATATGCTACAATTATACTCGAATATGCCCTATGAGAATGCTTGGTCAATTTATGAAAAAATTTCGGAAAACCAAAAATCGACCCAAAAAGCAGGTTTTTGTGTACTATAATCCACGCAAAAAACTCGTTTTGGGCTCCGAATTGGAATTGGATGAAAATTGGCAGGAGGCATCCTAGACACATATAATGGAACGGGAAAATTGGCAAAAAGTACCATAGGCATAGCCTAAACTATCAGTTTTGTCTATTATGCACATGCTCGATTTGAGCAATAAACACCTCGTAAATCTATAAAGACGAAGGAATGACATTGCTATATGCTACAGTTATACTCTAGTATGCCATAAGAGCATGTTTGGTCACTTTAGGAACATTTTTCGGAAAATCAAAAATCGACTGAAAAAGCCGGGTTTTGTGAACTGTAACCCACGCAAAAAACTCATTTCGGACCTCGAAATGGAATTGGATGAAAATTGGCAGGGGGCATCCTAGACACCTATAATGGTGAATGGAATAAGAAAATTTGCAAAATAATAGCCTTAGTGAGCCCAAACCATCGGTTTTGTCCGATATAGACATGCTCGTTTGAGCGATAAACGCAGCGTAAATATATCAAGACGAATTAGTGAAATTGTCATATGCTATACAATTGTACTCCAATATGCCCTAGGAGCATGTTTGGTCACTTTGGAAACATTTTTCGGAACATCAAAAATCGACCCAAAAAGGCGGTTTTTGTGAACTATAATCCACGGAAAAAATCGTTTCAGGCCTTGAAATGGAATTGGATGAAAATTGAGAGCAGATATCCTAAACACATATAATGGTGAATGCAACAAGAAAATTGGCAAAAAAATCAGAGTCTAATTTGTTTAAAATACAAATTTTGGTCTCCACTATGTAGAACTAATTCGTGAAAGACAAAGGCAAATCGCGATGTACGCCACAATGTTCCTTTCTTTCCTTAAGTCATATGAGGAGCGAGGAAGAGTATCCGTAAAAGTTTGGCTTGTTTCAAACTACAAAAACTACTACTGGTTAAATGTCATTTAAGAAGGTGACTAGATTACAATTGAAAATCAACAAAATTTCATATTCCTTCATAAGAGGAACAAATCATTGATCAAAGATCAAAAATTTTGATCAATGAAAGAAGGGATTATTGTGAAGATTTTAAAAGACATTTCTATACAAATTAAACCAATGAGACTAATTAACTATACAGTTTTTTTCCCCTCTTTTTGGTTAACTATACGCTGCACAGTCATATTGCCAGCGTTCCTTCACTGACTTGGTTATCATCTGAAGAGTCTGGTGCTTGAGACTTGGGTTTGCTCATGACTCGAGAATATCCATAACCTAAAGAACTTCCGCTAGCTTCACATAGCTGCATTCATTCAGAAGTTGCTACACTCAAAAATCTGTTTGAATTAGGAACCTCAAAACAATGACTTCACAAATATACCTCAGTCAGTTCGGACAGGTGACGAGATCTGAACTCATTGATTGTAGATGCTATCTCTGATGTTGGCAATTTAGCCTGAAAGCAGGAACAGAAGTACTAAGAATCCAATAGACCAGACAGGTTCAGCCATTAATAATTAACTCTATAAAATATCATTTGTTATGAAAGTAGATGTTTTAAATTATCCATCTTTTGCCATCAAGTTAGTTGGCATGTAGCATATGTTCTACAATGCACTTAATAGATCCAACAATAACTGCAGATTTATGATCTTAGTTAAATACAAGTGTTCTGTGAAGCTTATTACCTGCTATATGAATGTACATGCAAAAAAAAAAAAAAAAAACTAATGCCATACTAAGAAATGACTATATTATCACTGAGCCACAATTGAATCAAACATGAGCTGCCTGACAATTGCCCATCAAAGCAACATCAAAAATAAGACATACCTGTGCAAGAATAGCAGCCGCCAACTGTAGACTGGGTTCCAAAGTCTCAGGGACAACCTGGATACAGATTTCAAGTACATATTTCAAAATGCAATGCGCCCAAAATATCAGCTCAAGCAAAATTCTCTAACATGATAGTGAATCTGTATAGGGATGGGATCAATAGATCAGGGCATGCAACGCTAGCTCTTGAAATCCAAGGTAGTATGTAAAGAAGAAAAGTTGGAAATGAAGAGAAAATGAAACCGGAACAAGATTTAACATCATACCGCTGTTGCTCCCGCCTTCTCCAAGTTAAGACCATGATCAACATCGTGAGCTCGAACAAATGTTTTCACATTAGGAAAATACTTGCTCAAAGCCCAAACAGTTCTATAATTAGCACCAGGGGTGTCCAAAGTAACTGCTGCTGCACAAGCTCTTTCAGCTCCTACTTTATGAAGGATCTACAGCGGAAATTTAAGAATATCAGACTGAGA
This sequence comes from Corrigiola litoralis, assembly GCA_901111285.1. Lineage (NCBI taxonomy): Eukaryota > Viridiplantae > Streptophyta > Magnoliopsida > Caryophyllales > Caryophyllaceae > Corrigiola > Corrigiola litoralis. The sequence goes on along the minus strand of CAAKMY010095931.1, from coordinate 27,328 downwards.
ATACATGACAGAAACAATTCCACAACTTGTTTTACCTCTCGACTTCCAGCATCTCCAAAATATACAGGAAGATCAAGTGCTCGGCCAACTGCAACTCGATCACTGTATTCAAGGAACATATCATAAGAATTAGGAGAAGTATTTGTGGTGACATGCTTGCTTAAACTGTGATAGCAAACAGTCTGACAATTATGGATGACTGTTGGAGAAAGCTTGCTAGAAGACCCACTTAGAATGACGCACAATATTGAGATGTCTACTTTTACTGCAATGAACCAAAAAGCTAAACCAGGGAACCAAGAAGCCAGGTGACACATGCTCACAGTCACAGAAGAAGAAGCACAATTGGCAAATGATCAAATGAAAGAGAAACGACAGCAACTAGGCACACAAGGCTCCCTCTTGTTTATAACTCCGGGAAACAAGAGGGGGTGATATATGTGAGATTCTTAGCAAGCCAAGCCAGCAACATATATATTTGAAGGAGATTTTAAAAATTCACGCATATTCCTTTCTTTTACTCCAAAAAAGTAATAAAAGGAGTAGGTAAAGAAAAAAGAATTTTTTTTTTTTTTTTTTTTTGGGGGGGGGGGGGGGTTATCACTGACGTAAAATGAGGACATAGGCAAAAGGATATCAAATCACTCCTCAAACAAGTACAACGCTCACCTCCTCACGTCCAAGGCAACAAATGGTATTAATCGTTCAGAAAGGAGCTGAGCTATGATCTGCAAGAAAGCAGGAAGAGTAGTACAATTAGAATGTAGCAATATATTATAGATACATCGTTCTTCGAGGAAAACTCAATATTATTGTTGTTTGTTGCGAATCACACCTGGCCCACACGTCCAAATCCGCAGATAATAATATGATCTTGCAAATCATCAGTCTGGAAAACAACACCAAGAGCAAGAAATAAAGCTTTAGTTTTACAAAACAGAAATTACCGGCTCAAGAAAAAGAGAAAGAGTCGACATATTGATCATACTAATGAAATAAGAGAATACTGACCCATCCCAACTAAAAGCATAGGTTTACAACTCTTTACATTCCTGCTGTTATTGTGAAAATAGAATAAGTCTCTCCATTCTCACACATAGAGAACCGCCCCCTTGCCCAGCTAGATTCTAGTCTATCATCATGCCTGAATTTTTATCTAGTAATTATCTTTCAAATGTAGAGACCACAAGCCATGGCAATAGTCGGTAACATAATTATTCAATATCCTTTGTGGTCAAGTTTCAGCTGTGCGGAAGCTGTGACAAGCCAATAACTTCATTTAGTTATTACATTCCCCCCCCCCCCCCTTCTGTTTTCTCTTTCCTTCAGCACATCAACAACATAGAAGCCCTCGTTCCCTTCTTCCAATACCTGAATCCTGACACGTCTCACCTTCTAAAAGTTGTTTAGTAAAACCTGTTTGAATCAGAAGCTGTTTATCTTTAGGGAAGTCATAGCAGGCTGGCTTCCTCAGGGCCTTCCATATTCAGGGATAGCAGGCTGGCTTACTCAGGATCTTCCATATTAACGGATACAATCTTTTTAAAACTCACTCACCATTTCATCAATACTGCTCTTGGTTTCACGATATTCTATTAAACCTTAGCTGACCCTAGCCCTTCCTTCAAAAGTAGACATTCTTTAGGACTTATATATAATTAAGCTTATAGTTGTTCAGTAACCTTGTACTGGGTGCTGATAGCATAATAAGGAGTATGAATACGGCAAACATCTAATTAAAAATTCTTTACCAATAATTTACAACAAAAAAAAAGACTGCTTTGTAAATACTGCAGTCGATGAAGTCAGAAACTTCTGTTTTAGAAGAAAAGACAAACAAGATTGTAGTATTATACTCAAGAAAAGGAAGATCTGAAATATTATACCTCACTCTCTGCAGGCAATAAACTTCTCACGTCATGAATTTCAAAGCGAGAAGCAAGCAGCTGGCCTCCAGCTGCTAGCCATGGAGTAAGAGCCATAGAAATTCCCACCACAAGGAACAACAAAGAAGACAGCTGAGGAGACATTATGCCCTGTAGGTAAAACAAATTGCAATCAGTAAATTACTAAGTGGTCATATAATAACATACTGTAGTTTAATCTGGATAGCTAGTAATACATCTCCTGTATCATAGTTTCGGTCACACAACAGTGACAAAGATTAAGTGGGGGGAAAAACTAGAAGTCTACAAAGGACCTCTAGTAGACTAGTACTTGTGGCTGTAGACGTTCAAGGAGAAAAATGTCACTTTCCCACTAATAAAATTCAACCTTAAGTTCTCAATCCTTGTTCATTTTGATGATTAAAGAGCTACTCATCCTATTCTACATGGATGTCCAAAGTGTAAGTTGAATAGAAGAAGCAACATATAGATCACCAAAGCGTCCCAAAAACAGAGATCTGACCTGCGCTATATTCTGTAGCTCCTAGAACAAATAAAAGCACAATAAATCCAAGAAAGCGACCAATACAAGACAGTTCCAACATAATGGCAACAAATGCATAACCTCCTAAATTAAGAACAAGGTACTCATACAGATTATCAAACCTGGTTCACAGCTTCACCAAATGCGACAAACGCAAACTCCCCCCCAGGAGCAAGTAGAAGACCACTTCTTATGGCAGATATTGTCGAAAGACCAAAAACTCTTCCAACTAAAGTGAGCAGCGCAATCTTGCCGACAATTAGAAGACCCAATGTTGCCATCACAATTGGAAAATTTGAGATGAAAAGTTTTGGATCAATAGACATTCCTACCTGAAAATGCACACAAAGAGAACCTTAATTACAATTGTAACACAGAGCAATACACTATCTTCTAAACTACACAGCAACGCCAAATGAAATATATGAAGTTGAGATAATAAGCTATCCATTTCATAGAACGCATCAAGTGACAACATATGAAACCAGCAATATGTATCAGTATCAGATAATGGGCGCAAAGATATACTACAATATCTTTAAAAGAACATGCAGAGGAATCTTGCTGACATATGGGCTTCATAAGCCTAATTGAAACATGTAGAGCATGACCACAAACCAACCATCCCGAGGAGCAAGGGCGAAAGGGGAAGGAACCCTGCAACAAATTTCTCACAATTTGCAAAAGACTAATAGACAAAGCATATATAGATTGTCTGGAGACTGACACATATGTGAGTCTGTGACCTTACAGGTAATTGTTAAGGAAATAGACGGATATCAGAATACATTCCATGGGATGGCCAAACTTGTATTCTGCTTCCCATGATTAAAGCAAGAAGGCTGGCTTCAGAAGGAAGACCAGTTCCAACTAATTAGAGAACCTACCGTCATGAAGAAGAGACCCAACAGAAGGCCACGATATGGTGCAATATCTGATTCAACCTGCAGTGAAAACTCAGTTTCTGCAAGAAGCAATCCAGCCAAAAATGCCCCTAAAGCCATGGATAGACCAGCCTGAGACACAGAACCACAGTTAACGAGAAGTCTTCACAACCAGAGAGCATAAGTCAAATTCAATATGTTTAGGGAGCCGTTCCCACATGATTGTGCTGACCAGTTTGTCAATCTCTGTAGTAAAAATCACACAACAAAGCAAAAAATTGTAATTGATTAAAAAAGCGCACCCACCCTAGCTGTAAGGAGACTTGTTCCAAGTATAACAAGAAGTGTATTGGCAGAAAATATCTCTGCATTCTGATTTTCTGCAATTTGTTTGTAAATCGGTCGAAGCAGCTGCAGAAACATCAAGGAATTAGTTCATGCAGACATACTTAGGAAAGAAGTAGATCATCTAAGACTACACTAACCCAGCTCTTTGAAGGAATTAAGATATAGATGCTGATCTAGAGCTTAAATTAAGGCGGGGATCGCACTCTCATCCATAATTAACCAGGGTTAATACATTTAACAAAAATTAACCAACTACCTACATGAGCGCATATCAAGAGGCTCACTACTATCTCCACACATTATCTAGGCCAAATGAAAAATTTGACTGCAGACAAAGTACTCCAACCACTTACCAAGCGTCCACCAGCAATGATAGCGGTAATGGCGACAACTGCCTTGACAGCAGCCAATCCTAGAGCTTCTGCAATAGCTTGAAAACCAATCTGAAAAAACAGCAAAGATCAACCAGAAACTATCAGCCTTATCGTGGTTACTTTGGCTTTAGCCTTTGTGAACCCACAATGTACATCACTAGCGGGGTTACAGGCTAGACTTTAGTGTATGCATTCTAACTCTCTTCAATATAATACAGTTACAAGAAGCATAGGTATTCAAACATTTTTTTATCTTTCATTCGCCTTTTCCTAAGCACTTAACTTTTTAAGCTTCTATGACAGCCCAAATACATATTCATAACTAATATACTAAGGTTTTATCTTAAGAGAAACAACTTTTCTCTGACAATGTCAACCCAACAACAACTTTCCATAAAATAGATGATTGATGCCACATCCATGGATCTCACAGAAGTTTAAAAATCTCCCTTTTCGGCGTTTCCACTATTCCTGCCCACCAAAGACTAAAATATTTTGGCTACGCCCCCGGATCTCTTTTCATTACATATGGATGTCCGTGTGGGTAAGGAAGGGCCTATGAGAAAACTGGTCGATACTCGAGACTAGTCTCTTACGTAAGTGGGAGATCGGATATCGGACCCGCTTCCAATCCGGAGATGTAACATAATGGAGCAGTCCAATCATTATACACAAAAGTTTATTTGCCGTTAGCAGAATTCAAAGTGCCAGAGCAGACACGCACTAAGGATTATAATCCACAATCGCAGACTTCCGTCTCAACCATATAACTTACATAAAGCTAAGGAAAAACTTGAAGGGATACACAACAAAGAATAAAGTAAATTTTCAACGCGAGTTGAAGATTGTTACCCCGCCTTTTGATGAATTTGGTGAAATAAGAGGTATGAGTATCAACAAAACCACCACAGCTAAATCCTGGAGAATTAAAAACAAAATACATATGTAAGAAACAGAAGATAATATTGAAAAAGACTCGTGCAAAAGAAAACAGGACTGATATTAATCTAATATTAAAGCTACAAGTAAGGACTGCAATCAGAATTCACAAAAAACCAGTGACAAGAAACTAGCACCAATCAATCATGAAAATGTTGCACTTGTGCATTGCTGGCACGGGAAAATATGCAGAACCGTGGGCGAGTTGCACACGCAAAAAAACACTATAGCCTAGCACATTACTTGGCTTTTGTGCTCAGGTAAAGTGCAAAGACTTTTGGTTAAGCACATGTGCCGCCAACAGCCGAACACGAAATAATGGGGCATAGAACTCAACCAAGCTTCTCCAACTATAGCTGACGAAGGATACACCCTTGCGGAACATGTATCATGGCTTGACTACCTCTAGGGAAACCACATAATAGCAGGTTAAAAAGTTACCTGGAAAAGTAATACTGAAAATGTAGCACGCCCATGCCGTGAAGTGCTCTCACCTCGCTCCTGCAAGACCTGAAGACGTAGTGGAGGAAACCCATCAGAAGGTTTATTCAGCACAAGAATACAACTTATTATGGAAATAGACAGGCAAGTAGAGAAGGTTGTTTCTTTCATACTACTTCCTTTTCCTCCCCATATTTCAATCCCACAACCTTTGTTTGAAACTTTAAATGATAGAAGCGACTTCAGAAGGCCTCGTGTCATTGTGCATCACTCCCGTCTCCCAAAACCATGTAGGGAATGTCAAATATCACTCCTTAAAACAACAAGCCAGTAGAGTAAGAATTGACTCTTTTAGAATGATGAGAGGATATACAGGTCTCCACCCCCACGAAGCAGGGCTTCGCTTTATTAGTCAATGTGGTATCAAAACGACAAAACAGAGACAACTAGCTGATACATGAATTAAAGAGGAACGTATCTGTCAATCTCTCTAGAAGCTTAGGACAGGGCAAACAAACAGCATTATTACAAAAAATTAGATAACCAAAAACATAATGCAGTACTAAGAACCAAACAACAATGTTTCAGATGCTACCTGCAGGACTACAGCAGTTGAAGACAAGGCTAAGCCATTCCCAATTACTATTGCTGCAGGACCTGCCTGTTTTGAAAGAAAATGAGCAACCAACCCAATCACTGCAGCTGTTGACAGGACCTGTAAGTATCAGCCAAGTAGTCAACACAATGCTATAAACCTACTAGCTCCAACACAAATGCTCACAGCAAAACAATGATGTTTCTACATACCTGGGCAGACCCTAATCCAAAAACATACTTCTTCATGGAGCTTAATCTTTCAACAGAGAGCTGCCAAAAGGAACCAGAGCTTATTTATATGTTAACCAAATCAGTGTCAATAATCAACTATCGTACATAACTACTGTGGCATGACAATATTCAAAATCCATATGCACCTCAAGGCCAATATTGAATAGCAAGAACACAACACCAAATTCTGCAATGGCCTTGGTGCCATGCACATGACGAATGATTGAAAAGCCATAAGGACCAATCAAGATGCCGGCAGCCAAATAACCCAGTACAGGACTTCCTGAAAATAAGAGACATAAAAACAATGACTATCGAACAAGGATACACTTGCATACACTTGTAAAATTTATACAAGCTATCATGTAAGAACAATAAGAGATTTTAAAGTATGATGTTACCTCCGGGAAGTTTCTGGAATATAGGGACAAATATGACACTAGCCAGGAGCAACCATAACATGTCGAACAAGGATGCTTCCTCTTCATTAATCTGCGGAGGGTTGGGGGAGGGAGGCGGGCAGTGAACAAACATCAGAAAGAGAGCACATAAAACTGAGAACATCTATAAAAATATTTCATTTGATGCTAAAAGAGATGTCACATGCCTCTTGATGAGGGAGCTTCTCGATTAGCTTCTTGACTGCCTTTGGAAGTTTCTGAACTTGTCGAATCAGAGCTTTTGTATTTGAAGGAACTTCTTCTACAGTTGAAGTTATTATATCTGGCTGCTGAAGAAGCAGAGAACCTTTCTCAGCTCGGTTAAAACAATATGAGACCCTGTAATCAGTTAGACCTAGAGTTAAAACAGGTAACTCTACAGGAATCTATAAAAGCTAATAATTGCAACCAATAGCGCTTTCATTCCCTCCTGATTCTGAACAATATAAGTCAGTGGAAAGTATTGTCTGATAGTCAAATCTAAAAGGGATATCGAACGGCTCTCTTGCGCATCCCCTCTTTTCTCCTAGTAGCTTGACAATTTGACAGTACAGGTGATGAATCACACATTCTACTCCCCCATTGAGCTTTTATTTCTTTGATGGGTAATTCTTACTTTATTTTCTTATGTAGTCAACGACGTTCTATATTTTATCACAGACCTCAAACTGAAACAACCTTCTTTTGAGTGACTGAAATAAGGCAAGTTGCATGCTGTAGTAGCACGAAGTTTATATAGACTTCGTTCTAGTCAACTCAAAAGGTCCAAAACATCTGAATTATAAGTTAACAGCTAATAATATCAAAGTGAACATCAGTAGGATATTTGACTTTATGGCAAGAAAATGATATATTCAAGATCTTTATTGCTCAATGTAGTGACTAACTCATCTTAGTGATCAAGGCCTCAGAGGCAAGTGGCTGACATACTTTGAAATCGGGGATGATCATCACGTATCAATTGTTCTTCAAGTGAGAACTCGTGACAGAATTAAAAATTCCAAAGTACATAACATATCAATATTGTTTCTCTGTTCTTGGAGAACATCAATAATTAAAATGGCAGCTAGCTTGACGTGTTTAGTACCATGTTTCAAGTATACCTAGAACTTAAAAGGTTTTTGAAATAAGTGCATCAATAACAGTACCAGATTCTTAGTTTCCCTCTAAAGCATTAAACAGGGAACCAACTGTACGGTAATTAAGATGAACAACCATCAACCAATGAACATTTTACATGAAATATCATTAGGGGTGCCATCACTTATTTCAAAGTTGGCAAGCTTTTCAAAATATAATAAATTTTAATAAACTCGAAAACTAGATAGTTGAGGGTTGTAGGTTTTATATATCACATTACATTTCCTTATAATTTCCGTTCACTAGGTAATCTTTATAGTTCTCTAAGCAGAACATACCTTAGCATTGCTTCTTTAGCTTTTTTCTGAATTGCATGTCAAGGAACAACAGTCAAAGCAAGAAAAACAGTTCAAGATTGACGAAATCAAGCATATTTAACATACCCTGCTCCGATAAGCAATATTCCAACAATCAATTTTGGCATTTGCTTCTTTGCAGAGTCCATAGCGCCCCGAAACACAGCGCCAGGTGTGAACTCTTCTCCGTCTGACGAAAAGAATGATGCAGAAAAGAAGCGCGATGATTTCTTCACCGATGCCTTCTGAGTACTGGAAGGAGAACCTTCACGGGCAGCATCCTTTTGTCCCTCTGCTTTCTTGGTTTGTACTACAGTCTTCGCCTTTTCTACTTCCGTGTCGATATCTCTACTGGTCTCCATACCCAGTTTTCCATTTTCCTTTTCGCTTGCGTCAACCAGCACAACAATGTCATCCGCTCTCTGGCTTATTACGTCAGAGGCGCTATCTAATGTGGTTTCACCGGTACCCTCTACTATCAAATCTTTTGCACTTTCAGAGGCAACTGAATCTCCTACGCCAACAAGCTCTTCCTCGTCTTCTTTAGAGGACGGCTTACTCTGACTGTCTGTGGAATCAGTGAGAACAGCTTGAGAACTTGAGAGAAGCTTCTCAGCTCGCTGTAAGGCAATCTCTGCGTCACTCACACGTTTTGCAGCCTCAATCTCAAAAGCAACAGCCTGTTCTGCTAAAACCATTATGTTAGCAACATCCTCGTCTGCTTTCAGCGCATCTATCTTAACCTGCTCTGCAACCTCATTCAATCTGTCAACCTCATTTTGCAGTTCCTCCTTTTTGCGCTGCAGCCGTGTAAGCTCTGCTTCGCAATTTTCCAAATCCAGCCTGCATTCCTTAATCTCCTCCTGAGCATTTAGAAGGGATTCCTCTTCTTCCCGTAACTGGTCTACGATATCCTCATCACTATCATTTTCCGAATCGCTCCTCGCTTTAGCAACCTCTACAGATTCCAACGCCACCTGAAGCCTCGCCTCCGCCAAAGAAAGCGCCATAGTCGCTTTCTGAACAGCTTCTTTCGCCGTCAATTCTTGACCTACTACCTCCTCAATCATCTTAAGCGCATCTTCCACATCATGCCTAGCATTTTCCGCTAGATCTTTCAACGCAATAGACGCTTCCGATATATTCTGGGCCTTCTGCTCAAACATAGTACTATTCAGCCGCGCAACCTCCAACTCCCTACACGCCTTCTGCAACATTTCTCTCAACTCCTCCACACTCGGCGGCTCCTCGTCGTCCTTCTCTCCTCCGGAACTATACGACTCTGTTCCCGAACCATCCTCTTCCCTCGAACTCTCTTCCTCGATATCTTTCCCTTGCTCTACACTCCGCCCATTTCCCTCAATATAAACCACCGCGTCACTCCCCTGACACCGCACTACTCCGAAACTCGACACCTCAAAATCGCTCCCACACGTCAAACCTCTCCGCAACACATGCGGCAAACCACTCACATCACCAATCCTCCTCACATTCCTCGACAAATACATTCTACTAACCGGCCGAACCGCACCTCGAAACCTAAACCCGAATTTCGGCCGAACAAATTCCGAACCTCGAAACCGCCGACTCTCAACTCCATGAAATAAACTAGACTGCTTAAACTGACAAGCTAGGTCCATTTCCTCATACACCTCAACAAACTACCGTTGACCTAGCGTTGACTAAACCAAAACCTCACCTGCTCAAATACAACAACTCAACTAACATCAAACAAATAAATAATCACTAACATAACATCACAAATGTGCGTAATAAAACCCTAGAATCACCAAACATATAAACACAAGCTCAAAAATAACAAAAGAACGAAAAAAACAACGAGAAAAGTTAAAGATAGTTAAATATTATACCGATTAACATAGGCAGTTAAAATGAGTGAGTAAAGGTGTAATGGAGCTTGAGAGAAGTGCTTTAATGGCGGAATTTTATTTGTTTTAAAAATAAAGGGAAATGATAATATCTATGTCATTTTTTAGTTGTAATAATTCATTTTTCTTTTATTTTTATTCTTATTTTAATTTTAATTTTTGTTTTTGTTTTTATTTGTTTCTAAATTTGGCTCTTGAAGTTCCGAGGGTGTGTAATAACGGACGAAGTTAAAATTGATTAAATGAAATATTTTGTATTGTCTGAATATGATATTGGGAAAAATATCTTATTGGTTGATGTGCCTTTTTATTTTATTTTTTCTTTAATTACCACCTTTTTCTTGTGAGTTTTTGTATTGTTTTGGGTTTGTCTTGAGGTTTATCTTTGTTGAGGTATCTTGTTGGGAGGAGGGATATACTTGGGGAGTTCAATGCCAAATTTAGTAAGATTCTTTTTGATGCCTTCATTGTGAATATTCAGTTATTAAAATAACATAAATTATTAGAGAAAACTGTTTACTTTTATAATAAAAGTAGACCAACTGTTTACAATGTAAAATTTCTTAAACTTCCTACAAGCCCAAATTAGTTGTAAATTTATATGTCTTTATTGGGTCAGCTTGGTTTGGTCTACTTTTATACTTCGTAATAAAAGTAGACGGTCACTCCCGAGACTAGCTGAATAAAATAAAGAAAGAAATAGTGTGATTATCTATTAATTGAGAGCAAGGAGTGTGGGATAGTGGAATTTTGATTTCAAATTAAACGGATTTAAACTAGTTAATGTTTGGTTTAAAGTGATTACTTTTATTATAGTGATAATAAGAAAATTGTAAATTCTAACATAATTTTGGATTATTTAATTTTAGGTAGTGCATCTGGCAATTTCAACAAAAGTAGGGAGAGAATCATAATTTTTCACAACCCTTCCTACCTCATTCTCAACAATCCCCTTCATTTTGTGGGTGGGAGTACCCAGTTTTGTGTACTTTCGAAACTACCTTGAACTCTTTATAAAAAGAGCATTTTACTCAATTTATTATTGAGTCTAATTTTTAAGTATTGACTCTAATTTTAAATATTGACTCTAATTATAAGTGAAAATTAAACCATTTATATCAATAATTTGCGCTCACTAAAAGCTTTTGGTGGAAACTCTAAACACTTTCCACCTTCTACTTCTCTTTTCCTCACAAGTCACAACCCACATTCACCTCCATTAATGTACCTCCACCCATGTAATTTGGATTTTTCACCAATAAATTACATAGTTTTGACTCACAAATTTAATAAAAAAAAAGTACTAATTATAGCTTAAAAATTAGACCTGGTCACTAATAGAGTGAAAATAGTCACTTTTTATTGTCACTAATGCACTGTAATAAAACTGACTAGTTTAAGTCCGTCTAAGTTCACATTATAGAAGTTGTTTGCTTGACCGTGCAGAACGTAATCTCTTTTTATTTTCTTGTGACAAAGCAGAATGTGACTTTAGAAAATTGAAGCCCAGATTTCCACTCATCTCAACAACGATGAAGAAAAACCAAAATGACTACACTTTCATTGCTTACTTTAGCTTCTCACGTAAGAAGACGACACTTCCCATATCATCAAATCCATCATGATGACTATCAGTAGGAATAAGATGACTATTATGATGATTGTGAGTTGGTGATTGCAACGGTGATCGTGAATTGTGATGGTGGTAATAATTCATATTTCCATATGGGAGCCCAGTAAGTCCGATATGCAAGGTACAAGAATCTTGAAGATCAACTTCATTTAAAAGAAAATCAGAGTACAATATCATGATGCGGACATGTGATGGATTAGCATAAAGGAATCACAAAGCCGTTCCTATGCCTCCAAATTCCAATGGCCTCAACACTCTTAAGCCAAACTACACAAACACTATACAAAACAATGATCTCGTAAATACAGATTACATGGCTTTTGTTGAAAGCCTATGTGGTCAGTTCTCCCCTTTCACGGGCAATAGAAGTCGAAAGTATACCAAGATCTCGATTTAACAGTGTGAGAGCAGACTCACACTCCGAGATTATTCTCACAACAGATGAAGGTTCACCCCCGACTGTATCAGATGACCCAGCCTTCACCGTGTCATGTGAATCTCGGAGGCTCCTCAAATTCCCCAGGAACTGCAAATGAACCAATCCAATTAACAGGCAATCAGTGCAAGTGAAAAGTTACAAAAGAAACATATAAAGTTACAAGTACAACAACAACTCAGTATGGATCCGGCTCTTGGTGAGGTCTGGGCAAGATGCAAACTCCTAACTAATCTAGAAAGACTATTACGGAGCCCAAATGTGAAATAAAATGCTGCCAACTAGCGTTCAGACTCCACCTAGTCATTATCACCCACCAAGATTCTATCTAGATGATAAGATTGGCTCCAGATTTCTCTTTGGACTTCTATTCACCTAATTTGTACGTTAATTGAGTTAACCACAAGTCAACAACCTGCTCCCATAGCTCCTCCCCCACCCTGATGGAGCAACACCGCACCAAAAAAAAAGAGGAAGAATGGGTTTCATGGCTATTTCGAACAAGCGCTTCCAGCTCAGTTCATTCATTTGCAGGGAGACATTGGGTTTTGCGATGTATCTTCTGAAGCAATTCAAAGTTAGTGTAAAAGATGCCCCCCTCCCTTGTAGTACCTTCAACAGCATTTTATAAGCCTCCAGTAAGCGATTTGCAGCAGGACCAAAACCATGAAGCTGCGGCACCTCCATCATGTGTGTCCAAGGACGTACCTCCTAGAAATCACAATGTCCAACATAGAAAGAAAAATTAAGCTCTTTAGTTAGCAAAAAAAAAAAAAAAAAGTACCAACAGTATACAATCAATCACATGTCAAGGGAGATATTTAAATTGATGAAAGCCAGAAGTTGAACCACATGCAAGAGTTCAGCAAGAATAAGGATTTTTCTACACCTCTCAGGACTCAGCCCCAGCAAATCTAAAAGAACTAGATGAAACCAGTAGAAAAGTACCAAATAAATCTGAAAAGGAACTGTATAAAAAACAATCTGGAGATACCAGCCCCAGATGTTTAAAGACATGACTCCAAATTGTTCCTACTCCTACAGGGCATTGGAATGCTTACTTCTGAAGGATAGTCACTAAACGACCAACCCATAGATCTGGACACACCCCCCCCCCCCCCCCAAAAAAAAAAAAAAAGAATAATGTACGGAAATAATCCCAAAAAGTAGCTACTCCTTCGGGGCATTGAAATATTTATCTAATGAAGGGCAGACTCACTATACTAATAGTAATAATTTGTGTGATGCTGGGTGATATAGTAAGCCACACAACATAATAGAAACATAATCCTCTTCGAGTGATGTTTTGGAAAGCATTACACAACTACCACTGGAAAATGGGAAAACTGTTCATGAAAACCACAGAAACTTCAAAACAATTGGAACCTTTGTGTATATTGTATTGAACGATCTGGCAGTTTCCAGAAAGGACTCAAAACGTGAGCGCAATTCTCTCTCCACTTCTGCGTAGTCTTCATCTGGATTGTAAGAATGCTAAAACAAGAAAGTATAGCACACAGTTAGAAAGAGAAGAATTAAGGAGCAACACAGGAAAATGTAGAGGAGAAAGAAAATACAACATGCAATCGCAACCACCAAGTCATCATCTCACTACTTTTTGGGATGAGTTAGAACAGACTGTCTCAAAATCGAACTCAACCAAGAAACCCTTTCCCCAGACTCCACAATTGAGGTGTAAGAAGCCCAGCCAAAAATGTCACTGTGAGAAATGTCTCACGAGTCACGACAATGGGCCTGTTGGTTCACAATTTCCAGTTCAAATGATACAGGACAGAAAGGTGAATGCCCAGCCATATTCAAACATCCGTAAGAAGAAACATATGTCCTAAATGTAAAAACAAGGTGCTAAAACCAAGATTTGACTTAAACAATCAGAACCATAACAAAGGCTCACACTGAATATCGCAGAATCCTCAGACTAGTATTTCTCTATCCATGCAGCAAAATATGATACCACAAAGTTCAATAACACCGAAGGAGTGTCTTATCTTACATATATACTGACTAAGATATTTGTTTATATCATTACAGCAACAAACCTTTGAAGCCAGATCGTCAACGTTTTGTTGGAGTGTCAGAAGTTTCTTTGTGAGTTCAGAAAGCTTTGAGTCCAGATCGGTAATGTCTGGCCTGCACATTAACTGCTATAAGAATGTTGAAAAGACAGAATTTCCATTAATATCAAACAACCATGGATTTAATCACTTGGAACAGGAGGAAGTATTAGGCAGTCAACATTGACCATCAAGCTTTTGACAGCCAAAGCAACCTTTGTATATTCAGAAGTAGCTCTGGTTTGGCAAATGACTCTCACCAAATCAACCACATCTCAATTCCCCCCCCCCCCCCCCCCTCCACAAAAAGAAGAGATGAATGCATGTACTCATATATCTGAAAGTAATTAATATGTAATGTGTGCAAGCAATCAACGCTTGACTTACATTAAGCTCCAAATGCTAAATACCACAAAGAAAACTTCAATAAAAAAAAGGCCACAAAATAAACAAACAACAAAATCAGAGAGTAAAAATTAATGTTGGTTGAGATGCGTTATTCTGATTAGCACGAAATTAGTTTAAGCCATGACAGAGAGAAGCAGCTATGAAAAATAGTTTTTAATTCCAGGAGCCCTCTTGCTAGAAGTATCAGAACTCTGGAGTAACATCTTACAAGGGATATATGGATTGAATCTGTACATCTGCAGGAAACAATTTGCACTCTTCGGAGAAAATTTGTGATTGCTTCTCTGCTATGGAATCGATTAGTTGTATGTCCTTTGTCACCTGTTCATCAACGCTGCAAAGAAGACAAAAACAAAATAAAATATTACAGAATCAAAGAAAATATAACAAGAAAAAATTACTGACTACCCTTTTATGAGGAAAACAACAATTAGACATATGTAGCAATAAAGCATTATCAAATGATATATTAACCTCCAATCAGGATTATCCGCATCAATGCTGGCCTCAACAAGATCTACAATGAGCCTAAGCATTTCAGTTCGGTCTTCATAACTTCCACGTCCCTGAAATAATAAGAATGATAGGATAAACAATTAGAAAGTATAACAAAGGAATCAACACCAGATCTGCCCAGTTAGGCAATACCAACCAAAAGGGAGTTACTAAATTAGACGATAAGCACAACAAGCACCTCCAGAGCAAAATTACACAAACTGAAACACGCACTGAATTTGCATAGATGTGACTCCATACAATAACACTACATGGTAGTGATACTAAAAAGACTACAGTGATTAGATTTTCACTAGCAAAGCAGATTAGAAAAAATAACACACAGAAAGAAAGTACAAAGCTGGTAAACACTACCAGAAACATCCATAAAGAATAAGTGAGAATACATGGTCGAAAAGGATTTACATCACATGCCTCTCCCACCACATGAAGCACAATGCAAAAAGCAACCCTCATTGTCACTGTTGTTTGAACTCCTTCCTTTTCTTTCTTCCTTTTTCTTATTTTTTATACAATGGACCAGAAAGGCGATAAAGAAAACAGCTCATTTATTTGGGGAAAATGGAAACTAAAATTAAGAAGACATCTCTTACTGAAGGCTGATAATAGCAACAAAGTACATCTTATGCCCAGATTTTGATAATCAGCTTACAATTATGAAGCCGAAATTGCATACAACTCGCGAAAGTATGCACAAGGTAAAAAAGTACAGACACAAAAGGTCACTAAATAGAATGTGTACGAACATACTGCAAGTATAAAGAGGGCAGTGAAAGGCACTTATAGAAAATAGAATGAATGAAACATGGTAGATTCATATATCATTCCGCTAGTAAGGAGTACCAAAGTCCTCCAAAAACTCAGGGCAAGCGCCTAAATAATAGCCAGAAGAAACCTCAACTCGTGTCAGTTTATCCTCTAATTAACATGCTTATAAATATAATCCTCCATCTTCAAAGTACAGACTCATGAAAAAGAAGATCCAGAACTTGTGAAGAATATTATCTCAGGTGACATCAGTTCACTCACTTGAATGATCTCTGTATCCACAATTGTTGTGATGCCCAGAAACTTCGCTATTTCTGCCAAGTCTGTACAAATTAGAAAATTCCATGTTAAGCTATTGGCCATAAAAGGACATCTGCATGCACTACCAAGCCAAGTTATGAGTGTATAGCAAGTAAATACTGTTGCGGTCTTGCCAGATAAATGCTAGTCATTAGATTCACATTTAAACATAGAAGCAAGAACACGAATAATGACCAAATATTCATTTCAAACCAGGAGGTGAAAACATAACATATTACAGGTCTCCATTGCTTGCTTTCTGGCAAAACATTTCACCATGTAACTTGTAAGGCAGGGCAAAAACGACGAGACAAGTAAAAGCATCAAGGTTCAGTTTGCCAATTTCTAGCACTTCGAAATACACATCATTATACCCACGATGTGACATGTTGATCCATAATATGAAATCTAGTAGTGAACCAGTTTCTATTTGGTAAACCACACATTTCTGTAACAATATGAGAAGGTTTGCACCTGACCAGATCTGAAGATAAATGATACTAGAAAACGAGTTCTCAGAAAAAGGAAAATAAATTGGCTCCAATATGCTGTAACTCTTTGAACCTTTACCCATTTCTTCTTAAATTGACGCAAGACACAAGTAAAAGGACTGCCTTGCTCAAAATCTCAAAAATAAAGGTCCAACGACATACATTGAATCCGAGAAGTCTCCTCATCACGATCAATGCCATCTCCCTGTAGATTTTGCTGAGAGAAGGGTGACTTGTCACCTAACAGCCTACAAAGAAAATGAATGGGAAGAGATTTCTGAGATACTGAGGTAGCAAAATGGAAAAGACAAGAACTGGTACTATGAAAGAAACCAGCATGAGGCATCACTTTGAGAGAGTTTTGACAAGAACTAAAATTCACAGCCCTAGGGGAATATCAGGCATAGTAAAGAATTAAGTGAGAACGGCCTAGACGAAGTGAGGAAAAGGAGAATCCCAGTCTACTAAGAACAACAACTTTATCATTCTGTAAGCCAAAGAACACAGAAACTCACACAAAGTAGCCCTGTGAATGGCATGCTTCTATTTTAAAATTCTACCAGTCTTCTCTGTGAATTGCATGCTTCTATTAGATAAACCTTTCTTTCCCAAACACAATTTGCAAAAACATCAAGTAAGACGTATCTAGCCTAATCATTCACAACAATTTTCCTCGTTTCGACAGATGACAACAGTGCACTTCTATGTATAAGCAGGCTAACATACTATTGATTTCAATTTGACTATAGAGTTAATTTCACAAGTGCCACATCACATCCTGGGCCAATCACCAGCAACAATTCCCGCCTTCTCCACAAATGACGAATGACAACAGCGATCACCATAAATCCTCACTCATTATCTGCATTTCGGGTAGCTCTCTTCTAAACACATTCTACAGCAGTTACTAGGACATATCTAGGAAAATCATTCGCAACATTTTTTGTCCATTAGACAACTTGACGACAGTGCACCTCAATATAGGCAGGTTAACACACTACTGCTTTCATGTTCACTATTAGAGTTAATTTCACAAGTGCCACATCACCACATCATAAACCAACCACCGGCAACAAATTTCGCCTTCTCAACAAATGACGAATGACAACAGTAATCACCTCATATACTCACTCAATATTTGCATCACTCAATATTTCCCAAACATATTCTGTAAATTCATACTATGACAAATCCCGGCCAGTCATTCGCAAGAATTTCCGCCTACTCAACAAGCGACCGACATCGTTCACCTCTACATACAATCAGCTAAGATACTACTGAACTAATAACCACTACTTTTATTAGACCTCCAGATCACATCCAAATCAACACACATCAAACAGCATCCAATAACTCCAACACTATAAAACATGTCACGGAACATCGAAACTGTAAACAACAAGAGCTCAAAAAAAGAATATCACTACCTAAACATCAACTAGGACATATCTAGGCCAAACATTCGCAACGATTTCCGCCTTCTCAACACACAACCGACATCGATCACCTCCACAAACACTCAACTAACATAAATTCAACTGATGAATATCAAACTAACATAATCAACACACACACCAAACAGCATCCAAATACTCCTACACTATAAAACAAGTTACGGAACATCGAAATCAAACAACAAGAGCTCAACAACAATAAAACTACCTAAAGAGAAGCCACTCGAGAAGCGCATTTTGTGTATACATCAACTAGGACATATCTAGGCCAATCACTCGCAACAATTTTCGCCTTCTCAACAAGCGACTGGCATCAATCACCTCTACAAACAATCAGCTCTCTTCCAAACACATTCTACATCAACTAGGACATATTCAGTCCAATCATTTACAACAATTTCTAACATAATCAACACACATCATACAGTAGTCAATAACTCCCACTCTTTCACACACATTACGGAACATCGAAACAAAACAACAAGAGCTAAAAAACGATAATCTCACTACCTAAAGAACAACCACTCAAGAAGAGCATAACGCTCCATGCCAGCGAAGAGTAAGGACTGAGCAGGCGCATTAGCTCGCGGATAACTCAACGCCGTCAACTTCTTCTGTATCTCCTCCATCTGCTTCGCCGCCATTATCAAACCCTATCACATTACATAAAATCATTAATCAGACCAAAATGTTCATCATACGATCGAAATTAAACTTAGATCTGATGAAAATTGTTACCTTTTTCCGATTATATGTCCGATGATAATGTCGCCGGAATGCGGTGTCGCCGGCGGTGAAGTTCGCCGGCGGTAAGTTTAGATAATTTTTTTATATTTTTTTTATTTATTAAGTTATGGTGCGACGGTCTTATGGTAAGACATGTTCATGTAAAAATTAAATTATTATTTTATTGGCTTAAAATTATATGAGCTGATTTTTACTTTTTTTTTAAACGGTTCGGATTTATTTTTTTTAAAACCGTGGGAACCCGCAGACGTTGCCTTTAAGGTGCCGTGCGTAGTGGATAAACTCAAATTTTCGTGACTCGTACTTAGTAAAGAAGTCATAGGGGGTTAACGAGTTGAAAGTTGACCAGCGCGACCCAATTAAGGTAAGAGAGGGAGGCACACGTAATGGGTTAGGATTTAGGCTTAACTGAAATCTATAAATTGAATTTAATTTTTCTTTTTTTTTTGTCTGAAATGAGCGCACAAGTTGCAAATAAGAATCGAAGGCCTAATTGGATACCATTTCATAACGCTCTATCATTATCGTTGACATGTAACATATGACTATATGAGGTATGGAGCACCATTTTTCCAGTCCTGGTTTATGAGAGGATGATAAATCGTGGTTTGTTAATTTCTCACATATATATCAGGATATGAAATTAATACTTTGATATTACACTCCTTTTGTGAAAAACTCATAGAAAACATACTCGCATATTATTCCCTTTTTATAACCCAATGTGTATATGGTGCTCTATATACATGAGTATATGGTCCTATTTTCCACTGTTAGCCATGATTTTTATGCCTAATTTTCTCTTTTACAACTTAAGATAGAATAGTATTCCCACTAATTCATCTTAATGACTTCTACAAACACTAGCTCCTAGAACAAATTCACAATAATCTGTGATTCTACTACTCTAGCTACACAACGCTAGATATGACAATTGCTTCATCACAATTCACAAACAACCAGACACACAGGCGGGAAGAGCCAATTGTAATTGTTTTAGCTCGCAAATGTATCACCAAGAAAGAAAATTACTCCGTAGTAAAAAAATACACAAGTGCAAGTAATAGAGCATAAAGAGCTGGCATAATTCATAACACTGCACACATGCTTTACTAATTAACTGGTAAGTACGGACTACATACGGAGTACATTAAAGTACTATGTCTTTCTAATCAAGACTGCACTACATAGCTTTACAGATTTATGCACCCACGTACACCAAGAAGCGGGAAGCAGCATGTTTACCATGCTTTCCTACATATTTGGTCATTGTATATTTGTATCTGTACAGCGCTGCCTAAGAAGAAAAATTGGCTTCAAGCTAAGATACTATAAAAGGCTTACAGAAGTGAAACTGGAGCTTGCAAGATTCACCGATGAGGAACTCAAGTAAGGTTCGATGCGACGTAGACATACAGTACGTATCCTTGATATAAACCACTTCTGCGATACGACAAGCTGATATGAACGCATTGGCCAGACCACCATGAAGAGGCAACTGTAGCTCATAGCACATATTCTGTGGCACATTCTCAATTCCACATAGTACTTCTGGTACCTCATCCATACTCCTGAGTGCCCTGGCCCTCTCTGAAAATAGAGCCTACAAAACCCATAAAGAAAAGGGACTAACTCAATTGTCACAGCAAAAAAATACCTAAAGCAAAGTAGATTCACTATGATTTATGTTTATATATACCTTATTAAAAAGGTTGAATCGAAAGTCTCGTGAAGCAAATGAGACGAGTAAGCTAGTTATAGTAATATGGACTGTTACACATCAACATAACCGAAGTGTTTAATTAGCGTCATTAGAGTAATCAGGACAGGAGATAGTTAAAATAGAGAGGAGGAATCGATCAGAGGAAATAAGTATTTACCTGGTTCGTTGCGAATTCTTGACTTTCTTACAAAGTGTCCTAAGTAACTAGCAAGGAAGGCCACTTTGAACTCATGTTGAATTGGTGGTTTAGGACAATAGTGCTTCATTTGTTTCTCTATGACTTGCAGCATCTGTAAACTCTCCTTGTTAGTGCCTGTGAAATTATTATTTTTTCAAAAAATTGTAAGTATAGAATGAAACTGAAAGATTGAACCCATGCAATATTTAGTTTAGCACTGATGAATCTTACTTTCATATGAGTTTCAAAGCTTAAGTTTAGTAAAAGAACATGGTGGGAAATGTTATAGTACGGCATTAATTAATTCACATAATTAACATGTCAATAATTATAGAAACCCACAAAGAATAATGAAAAAGAACTGTAAATTCGAAGTTTGGGTCTTGGGGATTGATCATATATATGCGTCAATTATATTAAGAAAAAGTTAAAGGCAGTACAAATCCACCACATTTAAATTCATAAACTATAACGTACCCGGTCGGAAATTTCCCACAAGAACGTACACCCAAATAAATTTATCTTGATCAAATTAAGCAAAACAATCTCGTGAAATAAGTAGCTAGATCAGACATTTATATACGCACATCATCAACTACTGACAAGAGCACAGTAATTCAGACTTTTAAGTATAGAAATCATCTTTCACTCTAATATTATGATAAATCAAGAATGGCAGAAACTGTAATCGCATGATAAACAATCAAAGGAGTAAAAGATGATTTCTATAAAGTAAAATATCAAGAAAATACGAAACCCACATGCATATAATCCCATACAACTAGTAAATCACTTCGAAAAAACACAAGATTTCGGCTCTAATCAATAGAAAATGCACATAATCTTTGTTAGCGCCAAGATACTAAGGCAAACCCATAACATAAAGATTAAAGAACCAAGAAAAGGTAACCAACACAAAGCACAAAATAAAAGATAATCAGATTATTGTGACATTACTAGTATTCCGAATGAAGAACATAAGATGGTTGACGACGGAATCTTGATTATGTTTTGCAGTAATACAAACTTCATCAGCGTCAGCAGTCAAGTCGAGAAGGATATCCAATTGACAGAGATCAATGTAGAGTACGAGGGGTCTAGAGAGCTGGTAGTGATGGAAGAAACCAGCAGGTTCGATTGTAAGCTGAGCAAAGATTTCGGGCACACTGTGGGCTACTTCTATGAGGGTGACATCTTCCAAGAACATGATCGCTGCTACATTTCTTGAGAAGCTTGCCATTGTTTTCACAATTCTTTTGAGCTCCATGGCTGCCAGCACTCTCACCTTCAACATTTTTGCTCAGAAGATCGAGAGGTAAATCAGTAAATGATAGGAGAAATAGAAGCGGGAAAGTTTGTTGGTGGTGATTATGAAATATGATTGTATAACCCCTTGATCTTAGATTCTTAGATTAAGTGGAATATAACTTTGTGCTTTATTATACGTCAATTCTATATGTAATTATGTGTTATGTCGCTTTAGGGGAAACCAAATTACCCCTTAACCTCAAAATATGATTGTTGGAGTATGTGTGCATGGACAATAAATCACAATTTATAACTTAGATTTTGTTATTGAATTGCCCTGTAGTATTTTGTTATAGAATCTTGGTGTAACTAAAAAACTAAAGATAGGTGAAAAAATAAATATGACATTTTATTTCATTTAAGAATTCTCAATAATTCTTAGAGATCATTTTTGAGCTATAAGTGAAATTGGTGGGGATGGAGAAGGATCCAAGGAGGTCATCGAAATCCAAAGGAAAAGGTGGTTCATGACCGCGAGTCGGAAACGGGGAGGAGGAGGAAGTTTATGAGGGTTAATTATTTTGTAATTTTGATAACTATATCTAGATTTATCTATGATCAGTTACAAATCTTACGGTTTTCATTATATTTCAATTTATATTATTGTTTCTCATGGTAACCATTTATGCTTACTATGACCTTCGTTTATTATTCTACAATTTTTATAAAGGAATTTGGATTATATAGCTCATAGTTGATGTACATATAGTGAATTCTTTTTTAATTAATCTCACATGTACCGCGAGAGTCGGCTAGTCCCCTCTTAGAGCGCTTTCAATCAATTTATAAATTAGAATATGTACACGATTATCGATTATCGATTATCGTCTTGTAGATTTGTAAGTTTGGTAACATGTGGGCATAGGGACGCAAATTTACAAGGTTTATATATCTTCAAATTAGTTTGCAAGTGATAGATTACGAATTATATAAGAACACTATTATAAATTGTTAGAGCTCCATCAAGAAAATGTAAATACATAATTCTTGGCCGGACAAAACTGTGTCATAGTGGAGGAGATAAGAAGCGAAACAAATTAATTAATACGTACTCCCTTCATCCAATAGATTGTTATCATTTGCAAGTTGCATGTGAGAGAAACTTTGAATAAATGATAACAACCTATGGGGACAGAGCCACAAAGGGAGTATATAGGATATGATTAATTGAGTATATTGAGAGCGGGTTGTAATTCTCAATTGGGTGTGATTAAAATAATGAAAATAATTTCTATCAATCCCCTTAAAAAAAAGGTTCCAAAATGCTTCTTTTTTTCTTAAATATTAGATATGATTTTATTTATTCTAGTAAAAGTATTAATAATTAGTTCATAATAAAAATTAAAGAAGGAGCTTGAAAACAATATGCCATTTTAGTATAGTATCTCACTTTTATCCTTTCCATTTCAAGTTATTTAATACAAGTAACTCATAAAACATTTTGTACATTACTTGAATCCAAAAATCTGCTTCAGATTTTCACTGAACATATTAGGTATTAATATTTAAATACCAAAAAAGGTAGATATATGCAGGCATACTAATATTTTTATATAAGGTTGATTATATTATTGGCATGCATATATATGCAAGTACTTCATAAATATTCCCTGGCCCTCCATCTTCTTCAAATCACCTATAAAATCTTGTTGTATATCATAGTCAGTCCTCTAAAATGTTGACGTCAACCCACAAGACATTCTACTACATATTTCTTCAAACCAAAGCAGATGAAATAATTAGTAATGCTAGCCGTACTAAGTATCAACCCACTCGTTTCCTAGTTGAAATCAGGGATCTTGATGACCCACCTTATATCGATCCTTATTATCCATGGAACATCAAGAAGCGAACAACAACTTTCGACATCATAAGTGGAAGGCTTACATTGACACATAATGAGGTCTTTGACCATATATTTAGATATTGGTCCATTAGCATGGCTAGCCTTGCTGTGTTTGGGAGCCACAAAATGGCTATGGTGATATGGGATCGTACAGATATCCGAAATCCTAAAAGGTTTGCTGGTGAAGACATATACTTCGAGAGAGGTCCTAATGATACATATTTTCTTGGATGGGCAGAAATTGTTCGTGATGTGTGCGTTAAGCCAGGTGATGAGATTGGATTGTTTTGGGATGTTGGGTCCAAGGCCTTTCATTTTAGCATCATAAGTTGTAGAAATTGAAGAACTTATCAAATTTATATGACTTATGCCTATGTCTTCTGTCTCTTATATTCATAAACAATTTGTATGGTGTTTAAGGATCTTAATGTGCCAGGCCGGTACAGAAAAATGTTTCACTATTTTGAAGTTATGAAAACCCGTCTGAAATTCTTCCTTTATCAAGATAATATCTTCCTTTAATATCAGTAATACCCGATGACGCCATCTTATTTCATACTCCGTACGAAGTATGATCATATCACAATGCAAACGCGAAGTTCAACACCGTCTCCCCCACCCCCAATAATTTGTTCCAATAATAACGGATAAGACTGTCATGCAAACTTAAATTAGCGTTAAGGTTCCAGTTACAGGCTCCTGTCTCAGTTTTGGTAAACCTCTGTAGAGTTTGTCTCAGTTATTAGATTCACTACTAGAACCCACTTGCCATACAAATCCCACCACTTAAACTTCTCCCCAAGCAAATCTTTCTCGCATCTAGCTTCAATCAAAGATATTTGTTAGCAGGCATCACTATAGATAACCCACAAACCTTGATTTCTTTTCTTACTTTATCTTTCAATTTCCTTCAGTTATTATTAATATTCTCCACACAATTCTTCATTTCTTTGTTCTTCAGAACACAAAATATTACTCAAACTATCTCTTTTCTTATTCGTTCTTCTTCCTTTCCTTCCATTTATAAATCTTCTCCACACAATCCTTCAACTTTTTCTTCCTCAAAACCACAAAACATCAGTATATACTTCAACAGTTAATCCTTACGTACCATGATCTTCTCTTGCTTTTAACTCTTATTCCCAGAAAATCCAAATTCAATTATATCCTCGCTGAAAATCCCAGAAAAAACCTACATTGATCACTCATATTACGTACAGTTCTTCAATTCCATTACTCAAAGTCAAAACCCTGAAATTACCTTACGTACAAAAACACCAAGACCTTCTCTATTTCATCTCATAAAGCAGCAAAATCTATAGACGCCTCCGGTACTAAAAGTTTAAAGATTCAAGGTTTACAATTCAAGAAAACCAGCGATAATGGCCGAGGCACAACAAAACAGAGATCCTCTTTTTTACGATTTCTTCTTCTTGGATAAGAAGAAAAATGCCACTACTGCTTCTAGAAATTCATGGCTAGTTATAAGCAACTGGTTCTACTCGAAAAGACTGGAACACGCTGACTGTGTAGGTCATAACTGTCACTTGCTGATGCCCACAAAACTGTTCATGCACTACTTTCTTGACGAAAATGATGCTGTTATGCTATACAAATTATCGCACTCTCCAGAAGGGCTTGAGATGACCATGCTGGACTACGACAATGGAGCTCTGTTTACCGTGAATGTGAAGACGTTACCAGCAGACAAGGATAGAGTTGCGATTAATACCAATTGGAGGCGAGATTTCGTGGTTCGAAGGCGTCTTCGTATAGGAGATAGAATTGGACTTCATTGGGACAATAAGGAGAAGAGGCTAATCTTTGATGTCTTGCGTAGAGCGTAGATGTTGAAGTGCACAAATCAAGCCAGTTATTTGGGTGAAGAAGTGATCGAGTATGCGGTGAGGGAACTTGGCAAGACGAAGGAATTCAAGATTATGTTCTGTTAGCTTATCTTTTATGTCATAATGTGTATGTGGAGCTTTTCTATTCTCGTTTAGGTTTTTGACATAGATCGAAGATTATACTCTATAGTTTGTCTGTACGTACGTAGTTTAGAATCTACGGAAAACCAATCCAAATTACATTCTGTTAGCTAGCTTTTATGTCAGGAAAATCTCATAATTTTCTCATTAATTGTCTGTTGAGTTTTCCAAATCTTGTTTAGAACCAGTAAAAAGTGTAATTTGTCATACATTGTCTCATGTTAATGTCAAATTGTCAAGTACTGTTTTTTTGTTTTTATAAATTTGGTGAAATGTTAATGTCGAGTACGTACTGTACTCATTGTCTCATTGATTCTTGATCTAAGCATGGTGCAAGAGAAGGCGTTCAAGATTCAGTTATCGTATGTTTAGCTTTCGTCTATGATCTATCCATGAATCCATCTCACTCCTATCTTTGTTGGTTTATCCATTATGCTTAATATATATGGTTAATATCTATTTTTATCTTTGTTTTCAATTTTTAAGATCTATTAGCCGATAATCCCGATATATTTAATGTTGGATGTTTAAACAAAAAGGTAGGATTAAGAATTGTAGGATGACCATCTTCGCTAATTATTGTTGTGCTTTGAGTTATTTAATCATTACTTGTAAATTTGTTAGTAAGAATAGTGCTATAAGCAATTCTGAGAACATGACGTCTTGGAGGTCTAACTGGGTCGAGAAGGTTGTACTTTTTTCTGAAGTGCCTATTTCTGTATCAAACACAGCTCTTAATGCAGAAACAAGGATATAGTTGTAGGAAACACCCTTACTTCAGTATCAATATGCATCTGTACAAGCTTCATCAAAGCAGATATTATATTGATGCCTCGTGGCTTATATTCTGGTTGGTCTGTTCATTGTGACTGATGGGAGTCTCATCGTGCAAATGAACTTGTAGGAAATACAGAGCTGAGGTTCTTTTCCAGTTTTGGCGAATAATTGCCCACCATCAAAAGCGTGCTAAAGCCCCACATCGCTGCAACAAAAGAAATACAGGGGAAGCGCTTGCTTTAAATATAAACTGACAGGTCGAAAAAGTTCTCATGTTTAGACGGGGCTAGTTAATGAGCCAAATTGAGCTCATGGCCTAGGTGAGGACCTCCATTGTACAGATAGGAGACGCCTCATCCTAAGATCTCCCCAAAATGGGAGTCTACGTCATGTAAATAGGGGCGGCGTACGCGCTGCCCCCCCATTACAAGTCTTGGACTTTGGCTTTGTTTCCTAATGTAAATTAATTCTAACGTCAGTTAAATGGTAACCTGGTCCCTTTGAAAAGTTAATTGCAAACCAATATTTCAAACTGCTGAAAGAAAAACATTATTAGTGTATAGTGAGCTTTCTTCCAAAATACTAACAATACTCTCTCCTTTTACTTTACATAGTGTTTTGATTAAATAATACATTATATACTTTAAGGGGGTGTTTGGTACCACTTGCGG
>CAAKMY010095846.1:0-15884 GCA_901111285.1 Corrigiola litoralis | reverse complement strand
TTAGTTATCATCACTGGGCAATGGACAATGTGATACATTGGGGTGTCTACAGAAGTCCCCACTTTGACCGAGGCACGTTGCATTGGCGCTGATCAAAGGATGTCACATGTCGCTGCACGTTAGCACAAACGAAAACATGCACGTAGCACATAGCACATATAATCCTATATATATACTTTATGACTTTGAAGTGGATGATAAAAATGCCTTTGTCATTTCCGTGCAGGCATGACACGTGATTTTGTTTTTGATTTTGAACACAAGCTTAAGTATTCAAAATCAGATTTGTAAAATGTTGGCAGCACAAGTATAAGTGCGTAGTTGTGGAAAAAAAAAATCCTAGCATTGTCCGATGCTCATTATTAGACTTTCCGTTACATCCCGGCATAAGCAAAAGTGTCGAAATAATTTGCAATAAATAATACACATGCTTAAGTGTAAAATATTAAATTTGAAAATACGAAATTTTGAATGGAAATTCATTTTCCATATTATTTCAAGTATAGGAATATATACCTGACGAGATTATTTTTTGACTACCCGAAAGTCATTTCAAGGTATTTTTGGATCATTTGCAGCGACCCAGAAGTCTTTTCGGACAAATATTTGAATATCGTCGGGACCTCAAATATTTTTGTACAGGACCAAAAAAATGACGAAGTGTCCCAAAATAATGCAGAATGACGCAGGAGGTGACCTGACCTGTTGACGTATGCTGCGCTAGCAGTGCCAGTGAGGCCTGGGACCCACTGTTGCGCCAGCAGTGACAGTGCAAGCATAAAAGGACGAAAATGCCCCTGCCTGCCTCATTTTCGACGAGAGCTCCCTCCTTCTTCTTGCTCGAGTTTTCAGCCATTTTTACACAGATTTCAAGCTTTTCTTGCTCAAACCAACTCCTTTAAAGGTTAATGTATGCATTCTAACCTCTAAACTCTACATTTGGGTTGATTTGTAGTAATTTCATGCTAGTTTTTGTGAAAGTTGATGAACTTGCTTGAGCTTATTTGTGATTTGATTTTTGCCATAGCTAGAGAATTCCTTTTGCATTGAAATTCAAGTATGTTGTTGTTGGGCATGTGGGTATTGCCTCCTTTGAATTTGGTTGAATTCCGATTAGCGGTTTGCTTTTTTTTAGTAAAATGTAAGAATTTCATTTCATCCAACAAACATTTACAACTTAAATCTCTGTAGAAAACAGAGACACTAAACCAAACTCCTTGCTAAAGTACAAGGAATAAACCAACATAAAAAGAGCATCAGCTCCCTAAATTACAACCTATCAAACCATTGCTTATCACTAGGACTAAGGATAGTTTTGCTAACCAAGCTAACTCGAAATTTAACATCCTGCACCACTGCCTTAACCAAACAGACAGGCAGAGGCAAACAAAAATCAAATCGACTTTTGTTCCTAGCCATCCAAATTGCATACAGCAGACCAAACACACAGGCATTAGAGAACTCTTTCTTCAGCTTAGAAGAACACCTCCTCCACACACACCAATTCAAAGTTCTAGCTCCAGGAATCACACACTGCAGTTTACTCCCTAGGAGCATCAGACATCTCATACTATAACCACACGAAAAAACAGGTGATCATGACACTCTGAATCCAAAGAACAGACTTCACAAACATCAGAGTCTAAAACATACAACTTAAACAGCTTATCCTTAGTCTGCATTCTCCTCAAGCAGTACAGCCAGACAATAAAGGAATGCTTAGGAATAACAAACCTATGCCAGACAGATTTGCTCCACCGACACCTACTCTCAACCCCTCTTAAGCAAGCATAGAAATCTGCAACAGAGTGATCCTTTGTAATGCTCACACCCTTCCCATCAAAAGACATCATCTGCTCTTTTATAGCACAAATCTTCCTCCAGTACCAACTGTTATAAGTCTTAGGCTTATAACCAAACCAGTCCTGCCCCTTCAAATATACACTACTAACCCACTTGACCCACAGATGGTCAGACTTGAGAAAAAGCCACCAGGCAAATCTACAAATACAAGCCTGATTCCACTCATACACTCTTTTGAAACCAAGCCCCCCTACCTTCTTGGCTTTGCACAGCAAATCCCAAGCCACAAGAGGAGCCTTGCTATAATCCTCCTTTCCTTCCCACAAAAAATTCCTACACACTGATTCAATACTCTTCATCACCCTTTTAGGCAAAACAAAGATGTTAGCCCAATAAGAGTGTAAAGAGAGTAAGACAGAGTTTATAAGGGTAACTCTACCAGTGTAAGATAGCTTCCTTGAACCCAAACTTCTGATTCTAGCCACAATTTTATCAACAAGCAAAGCACAATCAGCAACAGACAACCTTTTAGCAGAGATATTTATTCCCAAATATCTAAAAGGTAACACACCAGCTGTTAAACCAGAAAGTCTCACAATAGCCTCTGTTATATCACCATGCACACCAGCAAAGTAAATGTTAGATTTACTTTTATTCATTTGCAGACCTGAAGCCTCAGAGAAAGACTGAAAACTCCTGAGCAAATAAAGAACAAACTGTACATTCCCTCTTGAAAACAGTAGAAGTTCATCAGCAAAGCATAAATCAGTAAGCTTTGTTTCAGCACAAAGATCATGAAATCTGAAGTCTTCCATCTCAGTTATAGAACAGAGCAGTCTACTCAGATACTCCATACAGATTAGCGGTTTGCTTAATTACTTTTTCTTACTTAACTGAAGATTAGCATGCTAATTAAGCCATAGAGCCATAATTAGGAAAACTTGAACTTGAAAATGTGTTGCTTAGTGAACCATGATCATGTTGATATGCTCATTTCATTTTTTGGCTATGTTTAAGGCATACTTATGTAAGTAGCGTTCTAATTAGGATTAGTGCCTAATTAGTGTAATTTAGCGTTTAAGCTTGGGTTTATGTGAACCCATGTACTTAAATGAGTAAGAGTGCTCATTTAAGTTAGTGAAAATTTAATTTGAGCTAAGTTGAGCTCAAACATTAAATAGGTGATTGCACCTAAATTAATTAAGGTTAACTTTAAGTATAAGAATGACTTAAGATAAATTCAAATGAGTGCAAATGCTCATTTAAAATTAGGAAAAACAAACCTTGGGTTTTTAGTGACCTAAGAATTTAATTTGATAATTGCGCCTCAAATTTGGGCTAATTTGAGCCCAATATGTTAATTAGGTGATTGCACCTAAAAACAAGTACGTAGACATAGGAATTTTTAGATGAGTGATAATGCTCATCCAAAGAGTATTATGATTTGTTTTGGCCTAAGTTGAGCCCAAATATTAATTGGGGGTAGCCCCCAAGTTAATAATAATTAACTTGAAAAATTAAATGAGGGAGTAATACTCATTTTAATTTTAAGAATAATTAACATAGGGTTTAATTTGAACCCATAAAGTTAATAAGGTGATTGCACCTTTATTAATCTCGAAACATAGAACTTAGGTTGTAAATGAACCCAAAACTATAAGATTCATAATTTATCCTCTAGGTTGTAGTGAACTTTAGAATTTAAATCAGTGGAATGCACTTTTAGAAGGACATTATACTCTAGAATTTTAAGATAGAGCATAAAAATGTAGGATGGAGAGACACCAGAGACAACGCGGGGTACGAGGAGCTGACGACGCAGACGACGGAGGCGACGCGGGCAGGCGCAGCAGATGGCGAGGTCCTTACCTCTACGACGGAGTGAGCCTCAGAGTAGACCCGGGGAGACACGTGTCCCACACAGTGACAGGAGGGGCATCGGTACCTACTTTATTTTCCTTGCTCACTTCTTTTTCTTCTGAAAATCTTGTACTGTTCTTATTAGAGGTGATTTCTTGAAATATAGGAGTACGGAGCGTTTAGAGGCTACGGCAACATGGAGCAGCTTGCCGGGATCTGGGGACAGATTCATGCAGACGTTAGAGCTAGGGTGATTGAGCTAGGACTTGGCGATTTTGTGATCGCCATGAATTCACTTGGGACTGATGAGTGTAACAGAGGTCTCCTTAGGGCGTTCATCTAGTTCGTGTGGGATGCCACCAACACGGGCCACTTTTCCATCGGGGAGTTCTTCGCGACTCCTCTTGACTTTGCTTACATCACAGGGTTGAGGTTTGGAGGTACTAGGGTTGTGCCTTCTCCACAGATACACGGGTCGGATCCTCGGGTTCAGGCCCTTCTAGGTGGCGTTACCGATATGTTTCCTGGCACTTTCATCTCCAGAGGGTTCCTTCTTAGGGTGTACAGGGGTGCAGTAGTGCACCCTCCAGCTACCTTTGAGCAGAGGACTCGGTTGTTCTTGATTTTCCTCTTTACTTCCACGATTGTGTGCCCTAGGAGCAGCAGGACACCGTACGCGATCACTCTTGCCTTGGCAGACTTGGACAGAGTTCGGGATATGGACTGGGGTAGTTTAGGATATGCTACCCTAGTCCATGAGCTTAGGCTGTGTATCCGGTCTCGTGGACTGGAGTTTGGTTGTGGCGGGCTTTGGAGAGTATCAGAGGTATTCATCATTCAAATTCCCCTCCTCTTCTTGTCATGTTTTCAGTTCTCCTCATAGATTGACTTGAACTTACTTACAACAGGTTTGGATCTTTTCTTGGTTTCCTGGGGCGCTGGGTCTTCACACTTGTACCACCTTTTACCCAGCTGCCGTTTACTGGAATCCAGAGCATAGGCCGCCATTGGTTAGTATCCCGGTGGCTCGTAGGATGTTTCGCAGCCTTACCCTTCAGCAGGTACATGAGTGACCTTGTGTTATTCATTTCTTATTAGGATAGATTGTATTCTAAGATTCCATGAATATTTCAGGTGGATTTCCATCCTTGGAGACTGATCGAGCACCTTCCTGGAGTTGACATCGGCACTGCTCAGCTCGTTTCGCACCGCAGGATTCAGATGCAGGGCATAGACAGGGTTATCTGGTATCTTGGGGATAGACTTCTTCGGCAGCTTGACTGTCCAGACCGTTTTTCTATCCCTTCGAGGCGTCCTAGGGACATGTACCGTGTCCGGCCTTCTAAGACGCACCTGATAGGCTATGATGCCTATGACTGTTTGTCTATCAGTATTGACGTGGGAGCCTACTTCGCCACCTTAGCTTACGCTCTGAGAGAGTTCCCAGAGATGATTAGGGATTTACCAGTCCTTTCTCATCAGGTTCCTCTTGCTGGAGGGCGTCCGGGCAGACATGTGGACATCCCGACTGTTCGGCCCAATCCAGAGTTCGGATTTCCTATCGATCCTCGCATTCGATCGGTAATTACTTTTACCTTGTGAGTTTATCACGTTGCTTTGAATGCATTGCTTCTAACTTATATTCATGATGTAGGTCGATGTAGATACGTATAGGAAGACAACTATCCTGGCTTAGTCTGCGAGGAACTTCATATCTAGTACCTGGGTTCTCTTGAGAGGTAGACCGAGGGCACGGGTCGTGACTACGAGCAGTGAGTCTGGGAGTGCAGTCGCTGGGCACCGAGGTCCTACTGTCAGAGCATCTGGAGGTGACCAGTCTACAGCTAGCTCAGCAGGTATACCTAGAGAGTTCGAGGTTGGTTCTAGTAGTCGTCCCCAGGATAAGGGGAAGCAGGCGTAGGCAGCAGATTCTGACAGTGAGTCTCTCGACATTGACTGGAATTCAGACAGCAGTGAGTCCTCTGGTAGACAGGTAGAGTCTGCAGGCAAAGAGTCAGAGTCTAGGCAGCCAGTAGGTAGACAGTCAGAGTCCAGGCAGTCAGGATCCAGAGGCAGACCGTCCAGCTTCGCGAGTGGTCCCGTTGGTCAGGAGGACTCTACTAGTTCTCAGGGTGGGATGTTCTTTTACTTAGGACCCATGAGCCATATCAGGAGAGATGGCAGAGTTCGAGCCAGGATGGTGGTATCTTCCAGCGAGGAGTCCAGTGGCTGGAGCCAGTACGGGGTGAGCAGTGACACCGTTATGTCTTCTCCAGGTACATGACATCTCCATAACACTGAAGATAGTAGCAGGGTTAGAGGGACGAGTTCTAGGCCCTACGTTATAGATGAGGATATGGAGGACGTTGAGTCACCTCCAGGGTCATCACATATTAGAGCTGTTCCTATCAGTCAGCGATATCCATGTGATGTGGATTTGGTTTCCAGTGAGAGCAGCCACCTTATTCCTCCTAGACATAGTTCTTTTGGCGAGTATATGAGTGATGCTCCTAGATCTTCTTTTGTTGGTCCTTACTTCGATGACCACTACAACATAAGTGACCTTAAGTAACATGCCAAAAATGTTACCTAAAGGTCCAAAAGTGTTACTATAGACTTTAAGTAACACTTTTATTGGGTGCTACTATTGCCCGTGATACCTATTGTCTATGGTAACACTTTGAGCACCATTTGGTAACACTTGTCGCACTGTTACCAAAACTCTTTTAGGTAACACTTATAACTTAAAAGGTGACACTTTTAAGTGATACCTATTATTTCATTATGTAACACTTTTATTCCACTAGTAACACTTTTTAGAGACACCTTCAAATATATGGTAACATTTTCATCCAATATAGGTATCACTTTTACATATTTCAAGCAACACTTTCTTAATGATTAGGTGACACTTTGATGTTTAGGTAATCAAGTCACACTTTAAGATTTTTTCATGATCATCTTCTGCTAGAACTCTTTGAAGAGAAAACTTGATATCCACATTGAATGTCATTGAAATTCAAATATCATAGAAATGTCAAACGAAAGTGTCATACATCTCAAATCGATGTCACCAAACCTTACAAATTAAAAAAAAAAGCCCTTGTATTTCCTAAGAACGGTAAGAAAAATTCAATCATAACATATATACATGATAGCTAAGACATTGTAATTACGAATAATTACAAGTCTAAGAGTTTTCTTCTTCACACATCATTCTCTTGTGCCTCATCACCTCGTTCAAGATCGTTATCACAATCCAATCTATCTCTTGTATCTTCAATACCCTGCAAATGGTGATGAAAAATGACTATAATGACTATATATAAATGTTAGCTAAGACATTGTTATGAGAGTTAGATGATTGTGGAAAATGTAATACATTACTGATTCTATTGATACAAGTATTTATAAACTTTACAAACCACCTAAGTTAAGACTCCTAGCTATACATGAAAAACTGCAGATCACTGTAAGTGAGGAAAATTAAAGGATCTTGGTTGTATCAATTTGATTAGAATTTGATATATCAGTCCTAGCTATACATGACAAACTGCAGATCACAATCAATGTAAGTGACAAACTGCAGATCACAATCAGTATGAAAATCTAATGAAATTGATACAACTAAGATTCTGTTAACTAACAATTGTAATTTATGGCATGCATCAAATAGATGAATGACGACTGATACCTTTCTAGCAGGGAATAGGGTCTACTAGTTCGTAAGAAGAGATCAAAAAGCGCACTTGACAATGTTTGGTAGCTAGAAAGGTAAGGGTATTCCCTACCCTCCTTGAATCTCTCTACTCTACCAACAATTTCCTACCTTCCAGTAAGCACATCACTAGCAAAGTGAACAAGAATGGGAATACGCAGCAAATAGATAGACAGCAGGAACAAACACTAGAAAGAAAAGCACTAGAAAGCAGAGATCCGGAATGTGGCAGGCCAAACACCCGGAATGTGGCACTAAGGAATAAGCACACCAGATGAATTTTTGGAACTTAGCTTGTGTTTTTCTGTGGCACCACCCAAACCGAATAGTCTGCAAGTACTAGACTCTGGCTTATCTATTACTTCATAGTATGCTTCATCGCCTCCTACTTGTTTTTCGGTTTGGATTTGCTCCATGCGATCCTGCAAAACCCATATTGGTAAAATAAAAGAAAGCACAAAACACTACAAATAAGATCAAATGTATAAACTTACAATGTTATGCTTAATAGGCTCATAAGGTGATTTGTAATCTTTCCCTTCTTTCCTTTTCCGAGTCTCCTTGTACATCAGTGCTCGCGATGGTGGTTTCTCGTCAGCTTGTTGCTAGGATAGAACCAAATAAAAATTAAACTTGTTGCCATATTGAAATTTAGATTGGATAAATTAGGATGAATAGTGTACGATCTCCTACTTACCAGTTCATATGTTTTTCTAGCAAAAGATTTAGGACCCATAGTATGCCTATCCTTCTGATCATCACTCTTTTCCTTATTTTTGCGACTAAAATCCTGCATATGTATATGCTAGATTAGTGGTGCCGTAGACAAAATAAGATTTTCAAATATATGAGGCATGCAATAATATACATACATACATACATACGTAGCTAGATATTAATGCATTAAATACCTCAACTGAATCTAAGTTCCAATATTCTAGCAAATCCTTAAAATGTAAGACTGGAATGGAGACCGGTCTGTGCTCTAATATGTCTTTATCAGTTTTGTACTTGCGGTAGTGGTCCCTCTTCACCCGAGCTTTATGGCTACGCCAAAGAGCTCCAACTTTCTTCATAACATAGCTTTTGCCTACCTCTGCTATAATGAACTTCTTCTGCAAAATTTAAAGAGCTCAAGAAAATATTAGTTTTCAAACTGCAGTCCTGTACACTTCAGAACTGCTGCACAGTATACATTATTATTGTATAAAGGTCTACTTCCTTACTTGTGTATTGATATTCTCTAGGATTAGAGTTGTTAGGCTTAGTCTCTTTCAATCATCTTATCACCTAGGATAAGATGCATTAAGCCGTTGGGTTTACTTGTAACCTTGTATATATATATATTCAGACACTACGTTAATTTCATCAGTAAGTTAGGTTGTAGTTTTTGTGAATCATTAATGAATAATGGCATTATCACTCTTTCTCATCCTACTGAAATAAATCTTCACTTTTCCTAATGTATTTTGCAGTTTTATACACCTACCAGTTGCACTATGACTGGAAATCCCCTATATTTGGCATGTGTGGACTAAGGTTATGCAGATTAGAAAAAAAAATACCAATTCTGGACAATGATATAGAAAATACCTTCACATAATCCCAGATTTTATTCTTGCCAGGCAGTTGATGCCAGTTCAGCTTATTCATTGGTGCAAGAGTACCATCTCGAGCTAATGATCCCAAAAACCGACTGAATTTGTCTAAACTTTCCTCATCTAGACCAACAGGTTGCCCTGCTTCATTAAGAATTATAGGCTTCCGATCACTAGTATCCCAACTATGGACATCCTTGCACAAAGTTGCCCCTCTTGTACGCTTTGGTTTTGGAACCACTACACAAACTCCAAGAAGGTGACCAAAATGATCAGGAAGTTCAAAGAGACATATTAATTATGCAAATTACATGAAGAGGAGTAATAGAAATATACTTACCAGATTAAACAAGTTGCACATCATCAAGAATTGGATCTGGTGTAATTCTCAATTCATTTCTATAACAGGCAATATCAAGATCTTCTAAATCTTCAAGCTCATGTTCTTCTTCTGATATATCATTACCCTCGCTCCCATCAGTCGCGATCCCATAACTATTGCAATCTTCATTTGAACCAAGATCAAAGCCATTAAGACTTTCCACCGGATTCTGTATTGAATCACCCCTAGTCTGTAAGGATCTTGCCGAAGCACCAGATAGAAAGTTGCATTCATTTAGTTTTTGTAGTCGTTCCTTCTCTCGCAATTTCTCCCTCATTTGTGCATAAGCAGTCAATGAGCCAGGGGGAACCACTGTCTTGCTCTGCAGCTTCTTTGTTTTGTTGCTAGTCTGTGCCACTTGACTATTCATGGGAGCACGATTTTTTTGCAAGTGAGTGGCCTGTGAACTACACTCCCCTTTTCCCTTGGATGGTATTGACTCATGCTCTTGTTGATCCAGCCATATCTGAACCTTATCTTTTTGCTTCATTTGCAATTGGTCAACATTTTGTTGCTGTTCAGTATGGACGGATACATTCCCCTGTTTTTGTTGTTGGTTCTTTTGGGTTTGAGGAGTACGCATCTTAACTATTTCAGCCATTGACATTGTAGAGTCTTTTGCTTCTCCTTAATTCCTAGTAGGACTTTGTCTTCTTATTGCCATAACCTGGAAATAGTAGTTGTAATTGAACAAAAGCTCTGAAGTAAAGATACTCAAAATACAACTGCTAGTTCAAAATTGCACAATTTCAAGAATACTTCAGTTTAATATGCTTCAGTGTAATATGTTCAGTTTAATATGCTTCAGTTTAACATGCTTCAGTTTAACATACTTCAGTTTAATATGCTCAATATAAGAAAATCCTACCTACTTTGTTCGCGACCTAAGGATTCTACGATTCCCGGTATCACCACTAACTTCCTTTTCAGTAGAATCGTTTTCTTCATTCTCTTCAATAGGTGCATAATCATCATCTGCTAGTCCAACCGCTTTCTTTCTTGACTTATCCTTCTTGCTTCCCTTCAAGAAACTCTTTACATTATTAGCCATACTAGAAATCCCCATTTTCTGCATTCTTATATGATTTTGTTTGATTGTCAGCAGCCTTTGTTTCTCATAATATGACATCTTCATGTTGAACCTACAAAACAAATTCATCTTGAGATTAAGAGTACTGTTACATTCATAGAGAAATAAACTTGTCGACAAAATAAAACAGCAAGGATGAAATAACCAGCAAACATATAATAGTTTAGCTATAAACCAAAGTAAGAAACACATTATTGTTCAAATTAATGATAATACATCTAACAAACTAAACACAACTCAGGGATGCATCCAATCCCAATCTGTATCATCATAATGTAAGTCATCCTCATGGTTATCAGTAGGTATTTGCTCTTGTAAGTTATTGTCCACCAGAGTGGCAAGTACACCATCCCCGGACCAACTAGCATCATCAACATCAAAAGCATCAACATCATGGACATGCCAATCCTCATCAATCCACCTTGCTCTGCCAGAAAAGTATCTTCTATTTGCCCCTCTGTTTCAAAAAATTCTTTAGGCAACATTTTCATGACATAATGCCATCCTCCCTCAATAGGGTCCTCCATGTAAAATACTTGATGAACTTGTGTTGCCAAGACAAATGGATCATCCACAGAACACAACTCATTGAAGTTAACCCGAGTCAGGCCACACTCATCTTTCTCCATATGAAACCAGTCGCATC
This sequence comes from Corrigiola litoralis, assembly GCA_901111285.1. Classification (NCBI taxonomy): domain Eukaryota; kingdom Viridiplantae; phylum Streptophyta; class Magnoliopsida; order Caryophyllales; family Caryophyllaceae; genus Corrigiola; species Corrigiola litoralis. The sequence continues at coordinate 4,787 of CAAKMY010095846.1, read as the reverse complement.
TAAATAAGACAACTTTGAAAGAACTCCAGTCGTCAAGCTCAATAATAAGCTGCATGACCCCATAATAAACAACTCTACCAAGAACATGATGAATATCCTTGCTGCTGGCAAAACTAGAAGTTAGAGCCGTCAAAGTGACTCCACTATTATGAGTTTTGCAATTTCTGTCACGTTCAGCTGTGAAGAACTTATAGCCATTAACAACATATCTTCTGTATCTTCTTGCAATATTACAAGGACCTAAAGAAAGCCACTTCAAATGCTCTACGACTTGGTCTCACTCGGCTTTTTCTTTGAACCAATCCATGAAATAATGACTGTGTTCTTGAGCTTGTCTCTATCTTTTTCGCCGCCTGCCTCTGGAGTTTGTTTTCATCAGGTCTTCATGCTCTCTATATCAGTGGATGTTATCAGTTATAGGTTTAATAACAAAAGCAGAGTCAATGAGATTCTTGTAATCAAAAGCATTAAAGTTACTTACTTGATGTATGTCTCAATTTGTTCATCTTCAGTGTTGAATAGAACGTATCGGTGTGCCAGAATTCTTGTATTGCTATCTAAAGAGAATGCCTTTCCTCTTTTCCCCTTACTTTTCCTCCCAACTGGATGACTTTTTTCCCAAAAATAGGTGCTTATGTTTCAGTTTCTATTTCATCATAAATCCTGCGAAAAGCTTTCGATCGTTTTTTTGCACTATCGCGTAAATATCTGGAACAGAAAGTAACACATTCATCTGCTAGATACCCTTCACCAATAGAAGCCTCTGGCCGGCTGCGATTTTTAACATATGAGTTCAGCTTTCCGAGATACATTTCAATCGAATACATTGACCAGCCACTTACCGGACCACTAAGCCTGACTTCATCCACCAAGTGAATGGGCAAGTGCACCATTATATCAAAAAAGGCAGGAGGAAATATTTTCTCAAGTATGCAAACAATTTCAATGATTTCTGATTTCAAGTGAACAAGATCTGCACCATTATATCAAAAAAGGCAGGAGGAAATATTTTCTCAAGTATGCAAACAATTTCAATGATTTCTGATTTCAAGTGAACAAGATTTGCACCAATATATCAAAAAAGGCAGGAGGAAATATTTTCTCAAGTATGCAAACAATTTCAATGATTTCTGATTTCAAGTGAACAAGATCTGCCGGCTTGATGACTTTACTACATAAACCTTTGAAAAATGCCCCTAATCTTATCAATACAAGAGCTACATGCTTAGGCAAAGTGCTTGACACATGAACTTGAAGTATATATTGCATGATTATGTGTGCATCATGGCTTTTGTAACCTGATATGGTTCCTTCTTTGACCTGTACACAACGACCAATGTTTGATGAACAACCTTGGGGTAGCTTTGCCTTCTTCATATGCTGACAGAATAAAGTCTTCTCTTCCTTTGTCATTGAAAAAGCCGCTTTTGGAAGCAAAAGGTAGCGCTTGTCAGCAGTATCCATTGGGTGTAATGATCTCTTGATCCCCATTTCTTTAGATCCAACCGAGCATTTAGATGATCTTTAATTTTTCCAGGTAAGTCTAACAGAGTTCCCAAAATGTTGTTGCAAATGTTCTTCTCAATATGCATGGGATCCAAATGATGGCGAGAGGCTATGTCTTTCCCGTAGGGTAAACTTAACAGGCCGGATTTTTTCCTCCATGGTAATTCATCAATATTTCCCTTCGGCTGAAGCTTTCCAAATTTATTTTCGAAGTCTTTCAGCAGGAATTCTATTTCAGCCCCTGTCAAAGGAACAAGAGCTAATCTTTCCTCGACTTCCCCATTAAAAGAACTTTTATCTCGTCGCCAAGGATGATCTTTATCTAAGAATCTGCGGTGGCCCATGTAACATGATTTCCTACTATGCTTCAACCTCTTGTGATCTGTTTCATAATGGCAGTAGGGGCATGCGTACTTGCCTTTAGTGCTCCAGCCGGATAACATAGCATAGCCGGGGAAGTCGCTTGTTGTAAATAATAAAGCTGCTCGCAACTTGAATGTTTCCCCCTTAAAAGCATCATAGGTATCAAAGCCAGACTCCCACAACTCTTTTAGCTCATCTACCACTGGTTGCATATAAACATCGATAATATTATTAGGAGACTGAGGCCCAGGGATAAGTAATGATAGCATCAGGTTCTCTTGCTTCATAAACGACCAAGGTGCTAAATTATAATTGATCAACACGACAGGCCATGTACTATGTGCAGTGCTCATGGTCCGAAATGGACTAAACCCATCTGCTGCAAGCCCTAACCGCACGTTACGAGTCTCTTTAGCAAAATCTGGGTACAACTCATCAAAATCCTTCCAAGCCTTTCCATCAGCAGGATGTCTTAACAAACCGTCTTTAGGTCTTATTTCATCGTGCCATCTCATAGCTTCTGCTGTTTCACAACACATATATAGCCTTTGAAGTCTTGATTTCAAAGGAAAATGCCAAACAAGCTTGGCCGGAACTTTACGAACTTCTTCAGAACAATGGTTCTCGTCATTGCCTTGGTTCTCCACCTCTTTCCATCTTGATGCAACACAAACATGACAGGATTGAGCACTTTCATGTTCCTTCTTGTACAACATACAGGCGTTACGACACGCGTCAATCTTTTGGTAGGACAAACCTAAATCCTTCACTTACTTTCTGGCTTCATTAAAAGACTTTGGCAGCTTGGCTTCCGGAATAAATTCGTGTATGATGTCGAGGAGATCTGAAAATCCAGCATTAGTCACCCCATGGACACACTTTAAAAGATACAGCCGAATAATGAATGATAGTTTGGAAAAGGACTTGCAGCCGGGATATAGTTCTTGTTTTCCATCCTCTACCAACTTGAAGAATTTCTTAGCCTCTTTGCTAGCCTTCTCTCTGGCCTCCTCTCTGTTTTCTTCCCAAACTGGAAACTCTTCGGCCAATTCCCTGTGCGTATTATACAACAACCTATCCATGTGATCCTGCTCACCTTGCATATATTCATCATCAGCACCTTTGTTTGTTGACGTTGAAGGTATACTCTTGTCATAAAGATGCCACCTTTTTACCTTAGAATCAACTCCATTACATATTAAATGGTCATACACTTCAGCTCTGCAATACCAATTCATGTGATAGCACTCTTTACATGGACAAATAATCTGATCTCCCACAGCTCGTGTGGCAAATGCATGATCAAGATATTTCTCGACTCCTTTGTCATACTTATCACTAGATTTTAATAAACTGATCCAACTAGTATCTTCAATATCCATATATCATTCAACCTTCACGACAATTTAACTGAACACAAGATATTGAACAACAGAGGATGCATGATTTTAACCAATGTCATTTCTAATCAGAGCAAACAGAAAGTAAACCATAGCCACATAGATTTACTAACATGAACATTACCCTTTCATACACCTCATAAGTTAGCTATAATTGCTGCTTTCCACATTTTATGATTGACAACAATAAATTTAAAAACTACAGATTGAGATTGCAATGACATAGAAGCTAGGAAAACTCCACAATGAATTAATGAATCAAGCACATCTTTCATTAAAAAAACACAACCAATTCCCAACATAATCCACATACTTAACATACTGAACATTCAAAAAAAGGAAACATAAGATAGAATGAACTCATACCTTTACAAAATTCGGCCTTGAATTAAAGAAGTCGTTGATGGTGATGATCGGAGGTCTGTGATGATCGATGATTGCTCTGTATCAAACGTTCTAGCTTGATTGTGAAACATAAGGTAGAAGCATAACTGATTGAATGTTTGTGAATCAGATGATAAAAAAACAACCATTTATTGGGGGGGAGGGGGGAATAAGTCAAGGGGACGAAGCGTAACTGTTTACTCGAATTTGGGGGCTTTTCTTTTTCTTTTTTTTTTTTTTTTTGTTTTTAGAACATGTTGTAGTGTTGAGATTTGGCGCCAGCAGGTAAGGTAATTGTAAATTTGTTTTTTTTTTTTGGTTGTAAATTATCATTATTTAACATGTAACCAAAGTGTCACTAATATACTATCTAAAATATTATTTCAAAAAAAAAAAATATATCCTATCTAAAATAGGTAACACTATATAAATTGTTACTTAAAAAAAAAAAGTATTACAAATATAGGTAACACTATATAAATTGTTACTTTAAAAAAAAAGTGTTACAAATATAGGTAACACTATATAAAATGTTACTTATTTTTTTAAAAGTGTTACAAACATGTAGCACTATAATAAGTGTTACATGTAATTGTTACTAAATTAGTAAGTTCTATAAAAAAGTGCTACATACCTATTAAGTGTTACTAGTAATGTTACCAAAGAGTTTACTTATTTGTAATTTGTAAAGTGTTACTAAAAATGTCTTAAGGTCACTTATGTTGTAGTGGACAGAGGGTTTCTCATTTCTCCTCAGCAGCCTTGTAGCACCACCAGGAGATCGCATGATGATGCTGGTCCTAGCACGCAGGTTGGCGACAGTGAGCCTTCCTTTGCTGAGAGAGCTGCACAGGGGATTGTTGGAGTGTTTAAGAAGTGTGAGCTCATATTATTAAATTTAGATTCAACTTTTTGTTAGTGAAAATGAGTAAATTGTTTGGTTTTTGAATTACGGTTGGTGTAATTGAGTAAATTGTTTGATTTTGCGGTTGGCGAAGTAGAGTAACTTATTTTGTGATGTAATTGCAGTATTGAGCTTATTTTGTGAAGTATTATTGCTGAATATAGTGATTGTTGGAATGTTGTAGCAGTTTGAACTCAAATTACTCAATTTAGATTCAATTTTTGTTTGTT
>CAAKMY010095824.1:0-22148 GCA_901111285.1 Corrigiola litoralis | reverse complement strand
TCCTCATAACTAAACAACACATTAAACTAACTCCTTAGTTTAATAATAAAGTCTCCACTTTATGATAATAGAAATGTCATGAATTTATTTATTAATTATTATCGTATAATAAATTAATAAATTAATCCATCCTACTCGAGTTCATAACTCGATATATCACATAATTATATAGCTGAATATTCAGCTCTCCTAATCGGGTATAATCACGTATCTGATATACGTATTATTTTATCCATGTAGTCGGGTCACCTTTTAGGTGTGACCGTGAGGGATCAGTTGATTATCGCCATCTCACGACAATAACGTCAAACCCTAGCAGGCCAATCGTTATCGATATACGTTAATCAACAAACTAATGATTAAATCAATCCCAAATTTATTCTTAATGAGATTTATAATCGTAATCGCACTTGTCGAAGGACACTTACTCCAACACTAAATGTAAAACAACACTATTGCATTTGCCAGGGTTGTAGACGTAGACTTGAATGAAGAGGTGTTAGCGTATGAAGGCTTAGATGATTTACATGTTGGCGTCGATTTGAATGCAAACGTGGTAGAGTGTGAACAGGAAAATTTAGGAGAGGAGCAGGGAGAAGACGGTGTGAGAGAAGAAGGACCTGACCCTCCAGTGGTAGGAATGTCTTTTGATAGTGGTTTGGAATTCGCCCAATTTTTCCACTGGTATGCTTATTGATATAGGCGAACAACTCAAATTATGCAAGAATACAAAGATTTAGGTTATAATATACAGAAAGCAAATAATGAATTTGAATTAGATGATATAATGATGTTAAGGCTATGACTGGAGTGCACTCTGATTGCTAAAAGGAAAACCCCGGGGTGCACTGGGATTGATTGCAAGGCATTTGTGGAAGGTCAAATGAGATATGGAATTTTCGTCATTACTATTTTTGCAATCTGATACATGACCATGATTGTTTCAAATACGTGATTGTTGATACTATATAACTTAATCCGATACAATAGGTTTTACTCGCAAAACATGGTGTGTAACTGAGTCCTATACATAATTTATTAATTCAAAAACAAGTGGTTTTTAGTAAGTTGTTTGTTGTTGATACTATAAAATCTTCATTTGATGCAAAATTATATATAAACTTCTTCTGATGCATATTTTGTCTTAATATATATGAACTTTTAAATTAACATGATGCTTTAAATAAATATCTTGCACGAGTATAGTATCTCTTATTTCTAGTTGCTTTGTTTCAGATTTTTTCCATGGGTTGCGATGTCACTGTGTTTAACAAACTATTGGGACGTTTAGGAATGAATCAAACAATTTGGGTCTAACAAATGGGATTCCGTCAATTTCTCAACTTTGCCATAACAAAAATAGATCAAAAATTTTGCGTACTGGATAACAGAACGATTTAACGCAAATACTAAACAACTGAAGATAAGAGACAATTATTACGTGACCATCGATGACAACACTATAGGTTTGGTGTTAGGGATTCCATCAGACAATTACCTATTTAGACCAGAGCTTGGGAACAAAAGAGAAAGTGTTCAATTGAAGTTACAGTACAAATCCTCCACGTATGGATTTCTGAAAACTAAAATATGTGTTCAATATGGTTTGTAATGAGACAAACAAAAACAAGGCAAAATTCCAAACACACTTCCTGTTGTTTCTTCTTGGCGTATTATTGTGCCCAACGCAAAAGCACTATATAAGTGCGCAACACTTGCATCTTTTTCACAATGCCTCCAGAGCAATTAATTACAACTGGGCTGATTACATTTTAAGCTGACTGTTTACATATTGCAAAAAGTTCGACAAATCAAAAGAGGGATTTGGGGGTTGCACTTTGTTACTTATGGTAAGTCGTAAGTCATTCATCTATCGTTTTTATTGGAAGAAATCATCATACATAATACTGTAATATATGTAACACTTATAATTCCATCATTCCAACTTATACGTGGATTATCTATTTGGATAGACTACGCTTAACTACTCCAATAAAATTGGACACGAAAACATCCAGCATCTCTCTGTGGGAACAGAGCGATGTTGATCAAGCATTGCTTCAGGACATAACAGCTGGGGGAGACTTTGGAGGAGCTGCAGTTGTAGAAAATGTTGAATACGATTTACCATATCCTAAGTGAATGACAAATTCTGAAACATTTATACATTGTGCTTCTTATCCTTTTTTCCACTGTTTTATTTTTATATAGGATCAATTTGCATTATATTGTATCCATTGTACTGTATCTCACTTTTCATTGTATTGTATCGGTTATAAATATATCAACAATCTTCTTTTTTTATATATCACTGTCGATATTCAAATTTGTAACTTTGGTGAATAAATATATGAACATTTGTTGATTTGTACCGGTACTAAATTTTCCATAATATTACTACCTACATACAAAGTTTGTCAAGCAAATTATAGCCATTCTAATTTAATTAGCATCGAAATCATTTTTTGTGGTTTCGTATTTGTGGGTCATATATATTTGGGGGTGTTGTGTTATCAGTAATCTATACTTGGCTCAGTGGTTGGTACCATTCCAGGTAGTTCTTAAGGTGCTGGGTTCGAGCAATGCAACATATCAAGAAGACTATTTTTCCATTATCTTCAACACCAATTCATTTGAGTGTCCAGCACCGCATTTCTGACTAGATCTCGTCGGCGACCAACAACCACTGGAGGAGTAACTCTTTATCCGAACCAAAACGGCCCGATCCAGGTGTTCTCGGCCACCTAACCTGACAGATCGATGCCGGATTTCGTAGGTCTTACGAGGGAGATCCGTCGAACTACCGTCGTCGACGATATACTGAATAAAACATTCGCCGCCTGAAAATTAAAGGAAATGGTTGTTAAATAAATAAAGCAATAGAATTCAAACGTTGAATTCAAATATGCTGAAAACAGTTTGAATTGTCAGTTGAAATAAATTCCTTAACGACTAACCAATCAAAGCTTGCCACGTCAGAGGATCGGAATATTCGAATTGAATATTCGAATATGCCATACCCACAAGGAGTGCATGTAGTTTTGTCCATCAAACGACCATTATTGTATACATAATGCATACTTAGTAATACTAGTGTATAGAGCCAAAGGCGGGATTATTTTTGTTTGTTCGGCCATAGTTCGGATTATTTATATCAATTTGCAGGTAAATTTATAAAGAGAAGTCTTATGACTCTTAGTTATGTGAAAAAATAGAAAAATACCAATTTCCACTATATAAGAGGTTGATTGCAGATGAGCAGCTCACAAATTGCAGAAAATCTTACAAGAAAAAAAAAAAACATGTTCGGTCTTCGGTCCGGTCCGAGTTTTGACCGGTTTTTTCCGGTCCGGTCCTGGACCGGTTGTGTTTCGGTCAAATCTTCGGTCCAGATTTAAATATGATTCGGTCTTCGATCCTGTCCGGTTCGGTCCGGTCCGGACCGGATGAACAACCCTACATAAAATGTCATTTATAGCCAAAACTAAATAGGCCGAAAAATATGCATAAACTATATTTTCACCTTATATTTGACTGAGCCTGCATTACACAAGCCTAGATCAAATTATGAGACTTGCATCGCATTAGATTTGTTATGCGCAGAGGATTCTTTAACTTTTGGGAGGAAGGTTATTCAATCCCAATGAATAAAATTAGAGATTTAGATAATGTCCATACTGCTACTTGCATGAATGTTCATCTTTCCATTTTGATTATGCAATATAATTTTAGAGACTTTATTTTCCCTTTTAATATGTCGATATTTTCAGTTTGCTATCTTAAGTTATTTCGAGTATGTATCAAGTTTGTGTTCATTAATTGGAACTTCACAATTCTTAACGCACAAAGATCCGGGCACAACCAAAAAGTGATTAATTGGGTGCAATTTATAAGTTTATATGGCAAAGCCTATGTAGACATTAATGATTTTTGTAACACTTATATTTATATAAAGCATTCAAATACCTTTACAAAGATGGAAGTTATTGTTTCATGAGTTGTCAGATTGCTAGGATATATAGTTATTTAGATAGATTGTCAACCTTGATAATGTTTTTATAATATTTGTGATACCCTTATATCATATCTTGTGTATGTAAATATTTATGTTTGTTAAGAAGAGTATGTAATATCGAGTATATCTTATAAGTTCTTTTTGCTTAATTGTAGAGGCAATTATAGTTCCAAGAAAAATTAAACTTGCTGACACATGATAAAAGAGATAATGAATACGTTTTTATCTTTTTTTTTTTTGTGTATTAGGAGTATCCCTACCGATAATAGGGATAATGTCCTTTGGGAAACTGAAGGTAATGGGTAGCCCCTCCCAACTTTTGTTGCTCCATTTACAAGAGTCATGATTCGAACCCCTGACCACTTGTTTAAGGGATGAGAGTCCTTACCACCCGCACCAACCAACTTTGGTACATTTTTTATCTTTTGTTGGGATAAGTAACCATCAGCAAAGTATATCTTACTCCCTCCGTTCCAATAAAATAGTTCATATGTTTTTGGCACAAAGATTAAGAAGAGAAGAAACTAATGGGTCCTACATACAATTTTGATGAGTTAACAAGGAGATTGTGGTAGGCCCATCTAAGCACATGAATGGTTCACACTTCACACCTAAAAGTAAGGGCATTTTTGTGAGAAAATGGCCAAAGTCTTATCAAATAAGGAAATGACGCTTCGAGACACACTTTAAAGGAATATGGGGCTATTCTATTGGAATAAAGGGAGCAGCCGCTTAGAATATATAAGTAAGAGCATATTCTCCTCACCTTATTTTGACTTATTTTTAGAAAAAATAAGATAAGTTTAGAAGAAATAACAAAAAAATCAGGAAAAATAAGTGAAGTTCAAGAAAATAAGAAAAAATAAGTAAATATAAGTAAAGTTGAGCTAATTAAAAAACATGAATCAGAAAAATAAGTAAAAGTAAGTTAAGTTAAGAAAAATAAGTAAAATAAGTAAAGTTCAAAAAATAAATAAAATTCAGTGTCAAATCGGAAAAATAAGAAAAATTCTGATAAGATAAGTTAAGTGAAAATAAGTTGAATACAACATGTCCTAAATAAGCAAAAGATATATCGAAAACAATAATTGTGATTGATCTTATCATAAGGTAAAATTAAAGCTAAAGCTATCTAGTAGGAATGAACGATATATACAAATTTGGGATTCCTACATAAGAAAAGAATGTTATAAAGCACAAATTATTATGAGAGACCGTCTACTTGTATTGTAAAAGTAGATCCTTTCTTTACAAGCTAAATTTTCTTAAGCTTTTACAAGCCCAAATTGAGTTGTAAATTTATATGTCTTTATTGGGTCAGCATGACTTGGTCTATTTTTATAATAAAAGTAGACAGTCTCTTCCAAGACTAGCTGGTTATAAAATGTTCATTTACAAAGTTAATACACAACTCTCATGTGAAAACGTAGTATTGTTTCTCGACCTATGCAATGCATGGGCTTCAAACTAGTAAATTATATGGTAAAACCGAAAATAAACAAAAGAAAAAGAAAGGTTGAATAATAAACTGCACAATTGGATTTTCACCATTGAAGTTGAAACAGTCCATCACCATAGTTATACAAAATTTGGCAATTACGTGTTATGCAAATTCTTAGAAAAGATGATATATTTTTAATATAAAAGTAGGTCAACTCCTTACAAATTAATTTTTTTAAACTTACTAAAAGTCCAAATTGAGTTATATACCTATATATCTTTATTGGGCTAGCATGACTCTCTGTACTTTTATCTAAAGTAGACGATCTCTCCTAAATCTTTTTACTGGTATGGCAAAATTTGCAGTGAGTCTGATTCATGTTTTTGGATTCTCACAATTCGGTTTTGTTAGATTCAAATCAGGTAATTTCCTATGAATTTAAACACTGTTGAATACATTGGCAATCTTGTTAATGTTCTTGTAAAATAAGTCATGGTTAATCAAGCTAGATTAACCCGCTTCGAATTTCTATATAACGAAAATCATGTTAATGTTCTTGTAAAATTGTCATTTAACGTAAAATTGGCAGAAATAGGTGATTGATTGTTTGGAGAAAGCTAATCCATTATCCTAAAAACTACACGTGCTCCAATTTCCAGAGACAAATGCTACGTGTTATTACTTGAGGAACTGTATAAACCATAGCTATTCAACCAGGTTGTCATAATACGAAAAAAACTTGGGCAGGGCATAAAAAATAAGTAAAGCAAAGCGTAATTTAGAATGAGCGAGAAGGAGGAGATGGAAAAGAGCGACAAGAATGAAGTGAGGGAAAAAGTTGAAGAGGCACCAGCCCTTGCAACAACAATTGAGAGGGAGAGCATTCCTCAAAAAAGCGAGAATAAGGGGATGCAACAAGGTCAAGGAACCCAAGGCCTCCCTCACCAGCAAGTTCCACAGCCTAGTGATTTCTCAACTGAGGCACTTGAGCAACTTTAGATATCCTCTATTGATGGCATTCTCAAGAGCCCCAGGTGTTTTTATTTTTCGTGTAATTTTGATATAGTAGGTTCTTTGGATAGAAAACGATAGAAACTAATAGAAATAAGTCACCAAACCTAGTCACTGTTAAGTTGTTCGTCATATGTAGTTATTCCACTCGTCTTAATATTGTTTTTCGTTTGTTTGAGGCAAAGCAGCCTGAACTACAATCAAGTTAGTCACCACTGATTTGCCTTATATGAAAAGGTACTTCGAAGTGAATCCTTTTTTCCTGTCAGTTTAGAGTTACATACAAAAAAAAGATAATGATAAAGAGACTCTAAAAGAGTACTAATATAACAGCCCAGTTCCTACTTCAGCAAGAGAAACTGTAAGGGGTGGGGTGGATATGCTGAACTGACTATGCCGAATGACCGTATCAACTCTGGTTCATCTTAAGTTAGAATCTGTCCTTGCGACCTTGCCAGCCGCGCATAAAAACCCTGCTTTTGAAGTAGCTGCTTGTGGCTTCCCATCTGCATAACAAAAGGGTAGGAATGATCACACAGCAATATAACTTATCAGAGAAACGACCCGTATGGATTATAAATCTTCCTATGTAAATAATTATTGGCATAGCAGAGAGCCAAGAAGCGATCTAGTCGGACAATACAAGAGTTATTGAGTTAAACAAATAACTTGAACTCAGAAGATCTTGATCACTTGAACGAGGGATGAATTAATATGGACAGTGAGGGACCATTAAGTGGACATTCAGTTAACTACCCAATCACAAAAGACATTATCTGCTTCCTTGACAGCTAATCATGGAGGATGGATCTATATTAATGATAATACAAAGCTTGGCTCTATCAAACCATGACTATCTAATATTAATTTTTAGACACTCATTTACCATGCATGAAGTGTTAATCCAAAGAGTAGGAACACTGAACAAGCGAACTGTAAAGATAGCGATGACAAAAAGGCCAATCAGGTGTACGTATTCAATCTTTTAAGCTAATGTGGCACGAGGAAACATAGTTGAGCAAAATGAGCACTTATTTTTGTGAAAGTGAACTACTCTTCGAGAGTTCGAGGTGAAATTATTATTTTGAGCTCAGAATCGACCCTTTACTACCGAGTGTGTCAGTCTTCTTTACATAGATGCAGCATATGCATCTTGTGTACTGGCTGTATTGTATAGAAAGTAAATACCATACTTTTTTATAATATTAGATCAATACTAACCTCGACAACTTTTCCACCATCCATTACCAATACTCTATCAGCAGTGCTCACGGTAGATAATCTGCAAAAGGAGGTCAGATAGAACTTGAACTCACTATGAGGCTCTTAATATGGCTGGCATACTTCAATTTAAGCGTCAATTGAAAACAATCTCTCTATATTGTTGCAATGCAGGGGGTAAGCGGGTGCAACACAGGGTAAGGCTTTCATACCCAATCTCCCTTTACCTGCTTAGCCTCTTTCTAGGCGTTATGGTAATGATGTTCATTGTCGTTGCTTCTGTGGGATTTATTACATGCACAAGGAGGGAAATTACCTGTGTGCTATTAGAATGATTGTTCTTCTAGTTTTGCGGTCCACTTGTAATGCATGAAGAACTTTCTACATATTACAGAAATTTGATAGTCAAAAGCTGCACCAATATTTCTTAAAGGGAGCAATGAAACATGCGGAATGTCGACAAGGCGAATATTAATAAAGAGTTCCCCGCCTACCACAAGGCACGACCGCAAAAGTAATGAAAAAGAGAAGTACAAAAGTTAGGTTTAGAACGTCGTGAGACAGTTCATCTCTTGTCGGTAAAGTGTACCAAGGTATTATCAACAATGTCAATGCTAGAGCTCCTATTCACAATACCACGATGATGGAGTAGAAGGGTTGCATGAGCACTTGTGGTGTCCGCCTTTGGGTCTATCCTTTTACCATACCAAAGTGTTTTTGGCATAGTTGAGCCCTAAGACGTTTTGAGTATTTGATAGATTTATCATGAACTTATTTGATGTGATATGATAACTGAACTTACTAATGATTAGAAGGCATATTTGATTAAGAAACAGTTATCATATCACATTAAATAAGTTCATGATAAATCTATCAAATACTAAAACGTATAAGGGCAATCGAGATACTAGAAACCTATACAGTCAGAGCAACAGAGATATGGTGCAAGCAAAAGTTTGCATGGAAGATTCTGCGAATGATTTTATAAAAAATATTTGTATGATCTAAAAAGAGGTGACAAACGGGTAATTATCTAAATTAAGGTGAATCGATTATATGTTCACAAATTGATAGGGCGCTTTTCTATACCTACGAATTCAAAACCCACAAATTATACATTAGAAAAATCCTTTGGGTCTTCCAAAAGTTAGGACTCTCCTATATTTTAGTGTACAATTACGTTGTGATAAAGTGAATCTTTTAAAAATGATGACAGCATGTTTTTCGCGAATTGATTCATAATGAGTGTTATACACACACAAAATATATAGACTTCCGATTATGCAAGAATGGGACAAAAGATATATTGTCATTTGTGTGCTTGTCAATATCATACGGTATGAGGCTACTAGGTCATGCAACATGACTCTAAAGACTACAATCATCAAATATTGCTCTCTAAGCTATGGAATGGCCTCATGGAACAACATATATTCTTTCCGAAAAATATTGTCATGACTAAAATGCATGGGGAAACTCCCCTAAGTCAAGTCCCTCATTTTCATAGAGTTTCCGAGCAAAGCAAAGAAAGTTACACCTTGTTCATATGAGTAGTGTTATCGACCCTTTTAAACACTCATAATACTCATCATTTTCTGAATCACAAATCCAGATATCACAATCACCTGCATTAGAAGACCGAACTTAACGCACATTTCTAACATTCCAGCCGACCACCGTCTCAACATAGCTCAATGAAATGGGAAGTCCCCTATGGGCCCAAAAGATCCTCACTCTCCAGCAGCCGAAAAGGGAGAAGCCTTGTTATGATTGTGGCTAGAAGCATTATTAAATTTCTCATAACTATCTAAATCTTCCGATGTCGGACACTTACTCTTCTCTATTTCTTGGGAGTGTTATATTTGCAAGAATTATCCTAAGCCCTTTCTCTATCAATTCATATGGCATTCACGTTTTCTGTTCTTTGAGGGGAGGAGATGAAGACAAATTCTACATTTTCGCAAAGCAATTGCTTATTAAGTGCTTCGGCCAAAAGATAACTAGTTTCAGATTCAACTAGCTCCGGTGTTAAACAAAATCTGCATCATCATACGCAATGTACTCTTCATTTTGTATCAAGAAGCTGAACTACAACAGATGACAATAGAGCTTCTGACTCTGAATGATCACTGGTACAGTAAATAATAATATATGTAATGTTCACTCACTATCAGTCTCATGAGAGATAAGTATCAACCCAAATTATAACTCACTATCCACTCTCCTTGGGCACTAAACCAGGGTATAGAGCCAATAAGTGGGCCTTGCTTACCTTAAAAGGAAAATTTGCATATAATAACCTTAACTATGCCGATTGATTGCCAATAATCCTAAAAATGATTTATTTTTAAATAATCCTGAATTGCTATCATTTTTTCATCCACTACTCCTGTATATACAAATCTAGGTTGGAGGCTCCTACCAATCCTACGTGCCATTTTCATGTAAAAACAAGTCTAAAACTGAACCACATTTCCTTTTCTTTTTAGTCCTCTTTAAGTCACCATCATCATCCTCAATTCCTTCATCTTCCTCAAACAATTCTGCTCCTCATCAACCCCAACCCTCACATCCCCCTCCTCACCCCTCAAACCAATCTACCACCTTCCAAAACCTCGACAACTCGTCTCTTCAAACCAACCCCCTTTCCATTCACAATCCTAACCTCCTTCCCAACCCCAAACCCAACCTCGTTTCCTCACCTTCTTTCCTAACTTTCATGGTTGGGACCGGTTTACCAGGCGAAAATTCCAACCCCCAATCCGGTCAAAGCGGACCGTTTCTTATACTCAACAACCTTAACGTCCTCCTAAGCGTTCTTCCCAATTTCCTTACCCTGACACCAGCCAACTAGTCATACCCACGCGACAAGGCCACCCCAAATCCATCAACAGGGACATCATCGAAATGGTACTTCCCCAACAAGATGGTCTTCGTTTGAGTTTGGAGAAAGGGGAGGTAAGGTTCTTCATCTTTTCGGCAGACTGCCATTCGTTTTGGATTGGGGGGATGATGGGTTTGGGTTTGGGTTTAGTGGGTCAAGTCGAATTAAGTGACGTACTTGGGCTGGCGGTGGTAAAGTTTGTTAAGGGTTTTGGTTTGGTGGCATGTGTGGTGGAGGTTTTGATTGGAGAGAGAAGGAGAGCTTCATGGTGGTTTGTTCTTTTGCTGCTGTTTGTTGTGTTTGTTGTTAGTTAGTTGTTATTGGGTGGTTCAGTTTTAGACTTGGGTTTGTATTTGTGGGAGTGATTGCCATATTAAGCATGAGAGGGGGTGGAAAGGGAAGGCAGGAGGAGAGGAGGAAGGAGAAAAGGGTGTCGTGGCTTAGGAATCTCCAAACCTGGGTTCGTCTATACGGAGTGGAAGGTGAAAAAATGACAATAAGTCAGGATTATTAAAAAAAAAAGATCATTGTTATGATTATTAGGAATCAATCGGCAATAGTTAGGAATCTTGTATGCAAATTTGCCTACCTTAAAAAGAAAAAAACAGTATCCATGCTCAACTGTTCCAGAAAAGGTCAAGTTTTTGTGATACCAGAGTTCACCGTATACTATTTTTTTAGAAGTTACGAGGTAATGAAGGAAAATATTTCATAACGGTACCATTTAGTTTGGTTTATTTTGTTGAGACACACTCAACTTTGCTTCTATAGTTTCATATACTCTGAATTTCAACGATTCTTAGAAGGCATACCCTTAGTCTGATGGATTACCATGCGGGGGGAGGAGGGGGGGGGGGGGGGGTTCACTTTCTTAGCATTACTTTATTCGAAAAGAAAGGTTGTTGGTAACTCTAATTTGTATCACACATGCCAACTCCTAATGAGCCCACGACAGGTGGAAACAGATGAAACAATAAACATACCTTTATGTAATGTTCACTTTCCGCATCTAGAGCACTTGTGGGTTCATCAAGGATCAGTACAGCAGGATTCCGCAGAATTGCACGAGCTATAGCAATACGCTGCTTTTGTCCTCCGCTGAGTAGATGATCATCAACAAGTGTGTCATAACCCTCTGGAAGCATCAAAATGAAGTCATGAGCATACGCCAACTTTGCAGCCCATTCTACCTCTTCCCACCTGATGTCTCTAGGGCAACCATAAGTGATGTTTGATTTGATATCCATATGAAAGAGATGAGGATCCTGTCCAGACAGCAAGCTGTCAGATAGAGGAATACAAAATCATTAACACTAACATAATCATGCCTATCTAACCTGTCCAATGTATCCAATTCCTCTTCTAAGCCATCTGATGTCTAATTCTTTCAGAGGATGACCACCTATCAAAATCTGCAATAGAGAGGAACACATGAATGGCCAGCCAACAGTAAATAAAACTGAAAAACTTATTTCCTAGAGGTATGGCATATCTAAGCAAACACAGTATAGGACAACCAGCAGCATGAAATTATAGTACGTGATATGCCCCAACTGCTCAGTAATAGCAAATGTACAGCAGCAGTAACTATAGAACAGAATATAAACCCAATCAATATTATTAACAGAGAAATAGAACCGCTGATTTTAATGCTTAATGTTGTTTTTTCGGCAGAGAAAATAGCCATAGGCACCAAAATAAAATACCATCGTGTTTGTAAGCACTCGATGAGTATAAACTATAAAGCAATTCAGACAAAGTTTGTGTTTCTACTTCATCACATTAATGAATACCAAAAATAAAAAATACCCAGAAAAATGGAAGAAAAGGGGATAAACAGCTGATGCAAAGTCTTTTTTGCGCCTTCTCTTTAAGGGGAGGGGGGATCTGACAATTTCCACCTCCACTACACCACCAGCTCTGACTAACAATCCCTTCCTTGACCTTATCTCATCAGTGGAATGCAGTTATTACCTTTTTTTAATTACTATCATCCCTTGTTATTTACAATGACTATCTAAACTGTATGTCAGTAGCCGATCCCCAAACAAATATTGATCAACAAGTGTAATCCGTTTCACTGACCTCCAACTATCTTTCCCAGCTATAAAATTAAAAGCCGAGTACCCACCTTGTGTCCAGAGGAAAGTGAATCATCCACCAAATACAGCGAAAGTCACTCTTACTACTTTGAACTCTTATCAAAAATTCATTTGTCTACAATATGTAATTGAGATGTAACTTGTCCTTACGTCCTTATATATCACAAAAGCACACTGAACACAACCAATCTTTATTACCAATCATACATTTTAATACCCACCGATAGTAGAAAAAGTCCTGCATTTACTAAGTTTCACCAAAAACCATGTGTTACATTCTCTTTGAGTTTTAATAGAACATGTATGTTTACCTCACCCTCTGTTGGTTCAAAAAAACGGAGCATGAGCTTTACTAAGGTACTCTTTCCAGAGCCACTCGGACCAACCTAGAGAAAAGAGAAATGATAATATTTATAGCATCTGCATTCAAACACCAAAAGCTGATGAGAATTGCATATTCATTAGTAGAAAGAGGCAACTGGAAACTGAACTTACAATTGCAATTACTTCATTTGCCCTTATACACAGGCTCACATGATCTAGAACCTGGGCCTGAAAGAAAAAAATAATTAGAGCAAAAGCACCATTTCTCAATTCTCTTTTTGTAGCTATCAAGACAATAGATCAAAATAGGTCAATCGCCTCGATGGTGATGTCTCGTGTTCTGAAAGATGCTTGATATGTGTTTGTGTGGGTGTTTATGAAGAATGGCAGTTAAGGTTCTGAGAATATACTCTGAAGTCTGAAAATCCGTCTGCAGGTCTGCTTATACGGGAAAGGAGCAGGCCAAATCAGATCCAATCTTGGGGCAATTTGGTAATTTGCTTTAGCATGGTTCGCGCAAAGGTCTCCGCTATCAAAGTTGGCGCAACGGAGAGTACGGAAGGCCAAAATGACACGTACACTGCATGAGTCATTTTTCGGATTTTTGCCAAAAATATTTTTATTTGGCAGGTGAATAGAGGGGATCTACAGTGGATAAGACGTTAGTGGATTTACATTACCTCGTTTAGGTGTTCAAATGTGTAATTTCACTAATATTGACATAAATAGTTGCATGCACAGCTCCGAACTCTGAAGCTTAGCGGTTTAAACTAAAGACTACCTAGTCCCATTGTCATCCTTAGGCATAAATGGTAGGCATTTTGGGATGTCTAAACTATGTTGTTAGCGTAATTGTGAACGGATTTGGAAAGTTATAGCTCAAAGTGCAGCCTTTCTGATGGACTATGATACTCGGGAGAATCAATCCTAATGATAACCTTGCCCATATGTTTGTGTTATAAGTTGAGGGAGTACGGTGTCTGGGTCACATTTGGTCCTTCACTGTAGTTTTGCATAAAGCCTATGGCTTCAATTGTTTGGCATCGGTGGGTCTCCCTAGAGGGGAATAAAGAGAATGGTTGTGGAAGAGTGGTATGTTAAATGTATTATGGTGTATATGGCTAAAGCATTTCCATAATTTTCAGGGAAGATTCACTCCTTGGAATTTCATAGATCTCATGTGGATTAAGTTACAGGTGCTTTAAGAGGTGTCTTGAGAACTTCACTTAGGAATTCAACCCTTCTGTAATTCCGACACTAGGAAAAATTCTTGTTGTCCGATGCGTCTTCGTGTATAATAAACATTATATTTCTCAGAAAAGAAAAAAAAAAAAAAAAACGGTGGCATGTTATTTTTTTGGTGTACTTAGATGGAACGAAATTCTCTCTTTTTTGCGGTAGGCATTCAGTCTATGGATTATGTCTGGGAGCAGTAGTTCTCTAGCTCCTATTCGAGCTAAAGCCGCAGGCACCTATAAAGGGACTCAAACAACCTATCTTGAACAGAAAGGACACATTTGTAACTTGTAGTGAAAAGAACTTCTTCACTCTTAGTCTCTAATGCAACTTCGATATTTTCAATGAACTTATTTTCGCATTTTGGAACATTCAAAGCTGATGACTTTCGGAACATGGAGGGAATATGGTATATCAATTTAGGTATATGAAGGTACCTGTAACCTTGCTGGATAGCAATATGAGACATTCACAAACTCAATGTCACCGCATAGCTGTTGTAATTTCACTCCTATTATAGCATGGGAAAGAACAATTAAGTGTACGGAGGGATATAGAATCTCTTCCAAATGGTTTACAAAAACAGCACCAACCTTTGCATGAAAACTCGCTGCTGGGCGAGTGATCCATCAAGTGGAATAGCCTCTCACTTGCTCCAACAGACTGTAGCAGGGAAGTACAGTTGTCCACCAGGCGCCAAGTGGCATAAATCAACCACTCGCAATACAGTATATATTTTGTAAGATGTTCAGGTGAAAACTGACCAGACAAAATCAACATGCCCCCAAAAAGTACTGCTACGATCTGCAAGTCACAGAAAACAGTGGATTCAGGTCTATGGAGCAAAAGCTGTTGTTTCTTAAGAGTCTTTTCATTAGATAGGTAAATCTGAACAACGTCAGAAAATGTAATTTAGATGACCAATCAACGGTAAAGAAACAGTTCTTCACTGTAATCTAAACACCAATCACTAATTAAAAAGACACAAAGACTGAGAGTCCTCGCCTTGCTGTACTCTGTTGAGCATTAGAAGCTTCTGAGAGTCCTTGCCGTGTTCTACTATTTCTTTTTAGTGTATAAAAAGGCTTGAGGAGTGCCGAGGCGCGCCTTTTGAACACTGATTCAATTCTAAATGCAGTGCTGGAGTCGGTCTTCCAGCACTCATTTGAATTCCTGAAGTCACTACCCTAATTGAATGAAGTGGACAATTGTAATTTAAAGCCCTTAATTTGGAAGAGGCAAATTCGAAACACTACTTTGCATGTCAAGGGATAATTCACCTTATCGTCATTAACAGTTGAAATAAAATGGTAGTAAGTGACAAATTCTCCATACGTTTAAGACAGTTATGAGAAGCGATCATATGGTATGATCACAAAAACCTGTTAATACTTAAGCTAGCCACTATCTACTTCTATAAAAATGGCCAACTAGGGCCTTAGTAATATACTCGCAATCCTAACAAATCACCAAGTCATAAAAAATAAACAATTTAGACAACGAAGGTAGGCACATAGCAGCATTCTCATAAGACTCTGATGTACACACTACAATTTATTAGCTGATCAAATACCTTGAACACATATTAATAATGAAAAAATGGCTGACCTGAGTGGAACGGTACAGGGTAGTAAAACTCAGGCTCCATAGTCCAGAGGCAACAATTTCCCGAATTTTCACATCTGTCAATCTGTTCAGCCAGTGCTTGTACCTAACACATCACAATTGAGTCAACCAGTCAATTAGAGATACATATATTACTATAATGATGGTACTAATGTTATGGCAGTGATATGTAGATGTATTATAGGAATCTTGCCGCCCAAGTTCGTCTTTCTCTGTTCCATAGACTCGGATTGTTCTTGCCAATGAATATGCATCAAAAGCAACCTATGACACAAATAAAAAATATGCCCACAATTAAGAGTGAAATATAACAAAGGAAAATCGATAAAAACTACATTCAAGTTTCCTCATTTTCAAAATTACTACCTTTCATAAAAAACTTCAAAACTTACTACCTTTTTTTCGATGGAATCTCAGGTTTTATCGCGAAAGCCATGACGATCTTGGCCCTAAGAGGCAAGATCGAGCAAAAAGTACAATCCAAAAGAAGAAAAATACACCAAATCATGAAATAACGCCCATTCAATCCAAGTTCCCCCATTCAATGCACGTTTTTCGCAAGATCATCTGCAACGCTATTAGCCTCCCTTCGTTAGAATTGAAAGTTGACTATCTTAAGCAAAAGAAGAAATTTCTCCAATTCCGGGCAAAAAACGCGAAACTGACCGTTTTGCCCTTATAGGTTTTCCTCCCAAACTAAATGATCCTNNCCCCCCCCCCCCCCCTCTTCCTTTACAGTACAAACCTTTTTGTTTTTGAAAGTGCATAGAAACTGGGAGTTGTTGGTTAGTCTTTGAGTTTGTTTGTCTTATAAGTAGTGTTGGAATTCAATCTTTTGGTAGAAAACTTTACTTCTATATGATGAAAGTCATGGAACTTTTAAAATGTAGTTTTGGTGATGAAACACGATTTCTGCCGTTGATTTATTAATTTCGATGATTAATTTGTAGATATTTGCGACCTTTTTAATACGGGAGAATGTAAATGTGTCATTTATTTGGACTTGTTTGTATCATGTGCAATGTCTCAGTGCTGAAGTTCTATTGCTCTGAGACGAGTGTGATGACAAACACGAGAAGGCTTGTATTTGAAAATTTGTTGCATGCAGATAGTATGCTTTTCGAGCTAATCACAAGTATCTATTGTGGGCTTTGTTTGGATTAGTATCGTGTGCAGTTTATGCTGTCTATCATGGTTTCATCAAGTCAGGCTTCCCGTTGTGATAATTCTTGTGTAGTTTTGTTCCTAAGCATTTTCCGAATATGTACAGATCTTTGTTACCCCAAATGTTCTACCTTTTGAGTATGCTAGATGGGATTTGTTACTATACTAGATCGAAACTGTTAGTATTTGTTGTTCCTATGAAAGGTTGTCTAATAAAAAAAAAGGGAGGTGGAAAAGACAAGCACGACGAATCTGAAAGTAGCCGCTGCGCACCCACTAGGGAGCGTACCGAGCACACATTCCGCATCCTCCCCAGCACCCACAAAAGGAAATCTTAAAATAGGAATATAGAGAAGACATGGGGAAACAAAGCTGAGAGTGGTGAGATTACTTGTTCAAGTAAAAGGTGAGAGCTCGAGCTTGAGAGCTGTGAGAAGAAATGGGGGATGAGCTAAAATGAAAGAAATGGAGGAAAGAAAGAAAGGGGAAACAATGTTTCAAAGAGGGGAGGGCAAAGTTAGTTGTAATGTCGGGTAAGGTAGTTTTCAGGAAGGAAACATGGTATATTCCGCTGCAATATTCAGTTTTAATAGCCGGAATCTAGGTTGCATGGACACTTCATGCAACTAGCGCACCCGTACCCGACACCGTGTCGGGTACAGACATGGGTCAGACAAGGGCAAATACGTGTCCGGCACACCAAAAACCATGCTTGGTTTTTTTAATTAAAATGGGTACTCGGACTCGTATTTACACGGTTTAGACCGGATTTTGGACACGGTTAGACCGCTTTTTTCCATATCAAAAGTCAAAACATAGCCTCTCAGTTTTCACGTCTCACTCTCTCACAAAATGACTCTCACTGCCTCACCCACTACCCAACACATACTCCCTATCTATCCATCACGGCGACAATCACCAGCGAGTAGTGACACGACATCATACGCGACACCTGTGGGCATGTCCAAATCAAGTGACTAGAAGTCGAGGAAACTCGTGAGGGAATTCGATTGATAAATGGTTACTCTTCTTATTATTGTATGGTGATTATTATAGTAATCTAAGAAGAGAAAGTTTCTATATCTCGAGGAAGATAATTTTTAGATGGGAGGAGAGAAGTGAGGAACGTGGGCTTGGAGTTACAGAAGAAGGAAACAAAAGAACGGGCCAGGTACAATGGAGCAGTGATGTGTTATGTTTTGACTGGTGTGGTTATATGGTGGGGAACCCAAATGGGTTTTATGGGTGAATATCTATCTACTTTTTTAGGTCAATGAGTATATTAAGTGATAAATAGTTAGTGACTTTCAAGAAGCATATTGATTTGCCTTTTCAAAAATATGTATATTGTATTTTCTTTTGCCGTGCCCGAGTTCGTTATCTTTTGAGATGATGTATCCCCGTGTGTGTATCGTGTCCGTGTCCGTTTTGGTGCAACCTAGGCCGGAATTCATATTATGTAGTGATTTTGTTATAAAAAAAAACAACTTTAAAGGTAGTCGGTTTTGAAATTTCTATGAAAGGTAGAAATTTATATAATGAGTAAACTTAAAGGTGTTTTCTATGAATTTTTCCTACAATAAAAGGTACATAGACATTAGAGACTGAAACTATTGCTTCTTACATCATTTGCACATGCTTCAAACTCTTGAGTGACTTTTGCTGCTTCCCTCTGGTACCTGTCAAACATAAAATATGACAGAAGTTAAAATTTAATACAATCAAAGCAGGAAAAAGGCTTTCATAGAAACAAGATTTATCAATGCATATGGTCTGAAGCATCTAATCCATACAGGATTATGCATCAGTCCCTCCTGTTTTCGAGCCAGATATTAAGCATCTCAGAGATCAAAACGAGTAACTATATCATGCTAGAAAGCCCACAATCGTCAATGAATCACATAAACCACACTGTGAATTCCAAGTGTACATTTCACGGATGTAATAATGACTTGATATATTAACTCAACTGTGCCTCTTTGATAGAAGGCAAGGGAGACAATTGATTCTACAAATAAAAGTGACTTAAAGTAAAAATAATTTCAAATCTTAGTAAAAATAACAAAGAAAATAAACACTAGCAATAACAAAGACTAGTCATAGATGTTTCCTTCACATGAAACTAATAGCAAGAGACTAGCTGCATAGAATCCCCAAGAACGTCTCATAACTCAACAAGATGTTCTTCTTACATCATTTCTCACAACTCTAGACAACAGTTTACATCTAGTCTAGAAAGATATATATATATGTAAGCTATCAAGGTAAGAAACCTTACGGCCCATATAGAAGAAAGATAGCTAACATGAAAAAGCATATTGCTAATGATGACATTGCCAGAGGCTGCGATAGCATGAGTAAGTTAAACAAGGCACCAGTACCCTGCAAAGCAAAAATGAGTGTCACATATAGCAAGAAGAGAATAAGTATTTTCTCCAACATTACTCTGAAGTTTGACATCACTCAAAACTAACAACAAATTCTACAAAAATAATCATTACAGAAAAAAGATCAACCTGGAGAACATTGCGTAATATCAAATGAAGATCATTCCCAATCACACGAGAAAGTTGTTGACAATCTGAACCTAGCCTGCTTGTCAAATTCCCAACTGCTTCTGTGTCGAAAAAGGACACATCCTACATTAAAGTTAACCCTAACATAGAGTATCATATCAGCATGATCAGCTTAACAATATTTAACTAGTAACCCTGAAAGAAACCTGAAAAAGAAAGACCGAATACAAGGCTTCTCTAAAACGCTTCACCTGAAAAAAATGTGGGAGAGCACCAATGCACCATAATTAAACCACTGATCAGAATATCAAAGTTACCATTATTCTCTCGCTGAGATAATACCCAATTTAAAAAATGAGAAATCACTTACAAGAATCATGTTAGCAATTCCAAAGCAACAACCTCGTATACCACTGGTAAGTTGAAAAAAATTAGCATAAACTAATACAAGACTACAAGTTAAATAAACAGGTACTTTCAACAACTTAAAAAAAAGATTTGTTATATTATATGCAACATTAAGATATTTTAAGGTAAATTCCATATAGCAATGTGGTCCTTGGTAGTTGCCTTTACTTCAAGAATTCAAGGGAATACTGTTCATGGAGAGAGACAAAAAATCTGTAAAAAGACTTTTTTTTTATTTGCTCTTTGATGATCAAGCAAGAGATGGATATAGTTTGCGAACAATATTGTTTTGTTTGATGAAATAAAAGATGGAGGTCAATGCTAAGTTAGAACTGTGGCGTTGAACCTTCGAATAGGGGCTTCATAATGAGTCGGGTAAGACTGAATATATGTTGGAGGTATGGTCAACCTCGATGATAATGAATATACCAGTTAGTGACTGTTTAGGCGCATTGGGTTCAATAATTTAAAAGGACGGAGAATTTGATGGAAATGTAGCTCATAGAATTAGTTGAAATGGAAGAGTGCTACATGGTTTTTTTTTTGTGATCGTGGTATGCCCATTAGGTTATAAGGAATATTCTATCATACAGGGATTAGACTTGTGTTGTTATATGGTACAGAATGTTGGGCAGCCAAGATGTCGCAAATTCAAAAAAATGAATGTAACGGAAATTCGTGCTTTATGATGGATGTGTTGCAACGTAATAAGAAAGGAATTGATTAGAGCAAGAGTGGGAGTTACACCTATTAATTACAAGATGCGAGAGAAGAAACTTAGAAAAAGACGGGTGAATTCACCCGTGAGATGACTAGAGGGGTGGAGGGATATTCAAGTAGAGGTAGAATAGAGGGCAATAATCCATGTTAGCAATTGTGAGTGAGTGTGGGTTTATTAATTTACTAGTATTACTTATTTACTTCTCCTTCCATGTCTCTCTCCCTCCCCCTTCTTATGTTCTGTGACGAGTCGCTTTATAGTTTCATGTTAGCCAACCCCAATTATTTTAGGATTAAGGTTTGGTTATTGTTGTTGCTCATTGATGCTAAAGTGTTGCTGGTTGCTGCTTGCTGGTAACTCCTATCAAGAAGAAAGGGTGGAAGGCCGACCTTTGAGAAATCAGGTATCTAATTCTATGCCTTTTCCTTGCACCTCCCATACAACCAAACTTTGGCTTACCATATGTACAAAACTGACGGCTAAATTGCTTAAAGGTTTCTATTCGTCATTCCCTAGCTTGCCCTCTGGCAGCATCCACTAATTCAGAACTTAATTTGAAAGCCATATTTCGACCGAGCGTACTAATAATCTCTAGATTAAGATGGAACCTTATGAAAACCCTGTATCAGTAGATCATACGTTTGATACCTCCCAAAGAGTAAGAATAGCCGTTCTATTTCTTCTTGATGGATTCCATACAAAGTTTATAACACAAATTTCAAGAAAAACTAGTCTAACAGAAATACAGCAATTGTGTGTAGGTTAACAAAATAGATATTCTGGAAGCTTGCTGAGCATATAAAACTACTAAAGAAGGTAAAAATAAACCTGCATATCCCTGATGTGAGGCACAACACCATCAAAAACCTTGAATTCCTATAGAATACTATACTTTCACCGTTCTGTGCAGAAAATATACATGCTGCTAGAAGGTTTGGCATTAATATCTCAGAGATCTGCAACAGGAATAAGAAAACTAAGTTAGGACATAGATAACCTTGAAAAAACTATTCTTGGTAATTTATCTACACGTTAAAACCACAATAAACCTTGACGAAAAGATGAAAACTAAATTCTGTTCCTTTTTTCATTTCCAGCAATTACCGTACACCTCAATCATTTCCTTTTACTGTAAGTTAAATTTCAAGTTTTGGAGACACTAGACCACAAGTTTTGTTTTGAAGTGATTTTATGAATATTCTTGTCAGGCACCATGGACAGAGTTATATTCACCTATCGGGTATAAGGAAGCGCAGTTTGTATGCATAATCAGATATCCTGTAGCGAGGAATATTACTTTCTACATCGTAATTTGTAGTCCTTTTAGGGTTCAAAGGGAGCGACAAAGGGCACTTATGCAAACGGGTTTTAAACCCTGGTCTTGGCCACAAGATTTCAAAGACCTTACCAACTAAGATAGCATTGCACACCCTAGTAAGTACTTACTCCATCCATCCCACCCATTTTGCTCCATATTCC
>CAAKMY010095790.1:8854-38873 GCA_901111285.1 Corrigiola litoralis | reverse complement strand
GGTTCTCCTCGAAAACAACCTTCTTACTTATGTTTACTTTAAAGAAAAATATATACATTCTTAACTTCTTTAGCTAACTTATATTTAGCTCGATTTACTGCCAGATTTGGGTAAATCAGTCACAACAGAAGGCTGAAACAAATACATCAATGTCTTGCACGGAATAGATGGAAAATATGTAACAATACCTCATCTGAAAGTAAAAGTAATTACATAGAGAAGTTCACAACAAATATGGCTCACATGAAACTCAAAGACCCTACTGACAAACTACCTTCTGTAATTATGTTTCTTTATCAATAAACTACCATCTGTAACTAGTTCTCCGCCATTTTACAGTTACAGCTATACATAACTACCAACTCCGACTTCCTAGCAATAAAATTGTATTGATCGAACAGATCTCAAATTGCCTTCAACCAGATTAAAAGGCCAAGTAGACGAGGCTCTAACAACACTTCAGGCAAAAATGTCATGATCCAAAAATGGGACCTGTATTTTGAAATGGAAGATAATAAGTCATCCATGAGTGCTGGTGCTGATTCTGGTCACGGAACTTGTACACAATCGAGGCAAGATGATGTAGGAGGCGTATACCATTATGGTAATAGAACACTCAGTTGACTCTTGAAAAGATCACCAAGTGCCCCACGAACATCCATCTGAAAAAGCAAATATCAGAATCGAAGCAGGCAAAAAACAGATTTTCAAAACTTGGCAAGTGCAGTAGAAAAAATGTGCTATGAGAGAATTGCCAAAAGGAGATAATAATTTCAGATGCCTGTGTGCTGTGTTCTGTGATCACACCATCAACATTCCCAGACAGATTGGTACCAAACTACCAAGTAATAGTCTAAACAGCAGTCAGCAGTCGCTGGTGCTAGATTAAAATATCTAGAACAGAATTACTAACAGTTTATTATTAAATAGAGTTATATAAGAAACTTTTCTTAAACGCGATGTTACACACTCGTGCACTTTTCTTCAGCAAAGCGCTAAACTGGGAACAATCGTTACAGCTTTGGGTTGAGTTCATCGTTTCAGCCCCAAAATTAGTAGGGCTGTAAATGCCTGCAACCTTAAACAAAGATTCACACGGAAACTTTCATAGAGCATGCAATGATAAGCATGATAATCACCTGATCACAGCACACCAATTTGGTAAGAAATGGGTAGAACTCTCTGAGATGTTTCCTGAATATACGACTATTCATAGAGGCCATCCCTTTTATCACCTGCAAGGGAAGAGACAGACATCTCTCAGCTCAGGAAGCAAACTAAGATTGAAAAGTTAACCAAATGATCATGTAATCTATCAACTTGTCCGTACATTATAAGACGACTACAGAACACAGGAATGATTGCCAATAGTTTAATACTTATAATGTATTGACAGCAAGAATGGAAAATAGAGCTTCTCAAAAAAATATGATCCCCCTGTCCCAATTGTTATGTTCGCCTTGTTTTTTGTGACTCACATTGCTGTGGGTAACAAAAGATAGAACAGACAAATGACATATAAGTAGGAGCACTAGGAATAATATAGAGATTAAGATGATCCAATCAGGAATATGTTCGCAGACGACAATGACAAGCTGAAAACCAATATCCAGAATAGTAATAACTATAACTGACGTAAATTTAAGCACTAAGAATGCAGTAAAAGAACCGAGCAGAGAGTTTTAAGGAGATGTGCATCTAGAAAATTTCTATTAAATAAAAAATATCTAAAGAACTTTTAGATGAGTCTACTAAAATTTAGCAGGAAAATTAAAGAAAAGAGATTCTTGTTTCCTGATGAGAAGGGTTTACCGAGTACTAGGCTGTCCAAAATTATGTTTTACCAAAGGTATTTGACATTTTGCAGATTTCTTGAGCCAATAACAGTAAATCTAAATTGACGGAACTAAGTGTCACTATGTTAAACAACACTGAGCGATATCACTTTAAAAAGTGGTATTCATAATTTACTTTGTTTTTATAGAAAAATAGTAGATATTAGTGAGAAAGAAATCACAACAGAGGAAGATCACATCAGAGGAAGGCATAAAACAGTAGATGGCATATAGAGCATATAATTGCATCTTATGGAAACTTCTGATGGCAGCTACAGTCTGAAATGAGGGACCATCATGATTTATAATATCTACATTACACAAAGAACACGTTCTTGCCTAAGCTGCTAGGGGTAAATATGACACTTCTTTCTAAAATAGTATTTGAA
Source organism: Corrigiola litoralis (assembly GCA_901111285.1). Classification (NCBI taxonomy): domain Eukaryota; kingdom Viridiplantae; phylum Streptophyta; class Magnoliopsida; order Caryophyllales; family Caryophyllaceae; genus Corrigiola; species Corrigiola litoralis. The sequence continues at coordinate 36,649 of CAAKMY010095790.1, read as the reverse complement.
CCAATTAATTCATGGGCTAAGTGGATGCATTTGTGCACGTAAATAACTGCATCAACAGCTCTGATGTTGAAGGAAGAAAATTAGATTAAAAGAACAAAGTGATGCCCATACCTTGACAATTATAGGAGAACGCAACTCCAACACCCGATGAATCTCCATATTATTTGTGTCACCAACGGCAAACTGAAAATCAGATGCCTCTTTTAACACTTGTCCGCAAAAAGATACCAGTTTCTCTTCTGCTATCCGATCAAGTTGTTCCTCTCCATTAGAATAGCCCACTGTGCTTTGGTGATGCTCGTTGGGGTTTGCATTTGACTCCTGGAAGTCAAGATTGTTCTCTCTGCTAGTATTAAGTTCTGAGGTCGTTTGCTGCAAGATATCCAGGTATATGCTGGTACCTGCTAGTTCCTGGCGTAGCAGATTTAAAGGAGGCCTGCCAAATCGCAACTTTTATTAAAAGATTCATCATCATTCAAGAACTAACAAATTGGAATACAACAAACACAAATAAGAATCAACAATCTACCCTTGAATGGTAATTCATGGGCTATGAAAATGGAACTGTGAAAGGTGATGCAACATGAAATGGAGACCAATTGGTTTGCAAATTGAACTTTCTCTAGGCTGGTCTGTAAGGAAAATAAAGAAACCACGCAGACCAAGAACGGCCCAGAATGACATGATATTTGCATATATTAAGACAGAGTAAAGAGTACTTTCACAGCCAGTGGCTGCATCACTCGATGAGAGGGGCAAGGAGCTACTGATTTTCCTACCAAGATTCCTAACATTTTTCATAATTTCCTTCAAGTTTTCTTTTGGGCTTTTAGCAGCTGTTTGAAACTACGGAAGTACAGCCAACCATGTCAGGGTAAAAGTGTGTTGTCTGATTGTCTCAACTATCAAATCAATTACAGATAACTGGGTTTGAACTAGAGCATACACCTGCTAATGAAGTCTAGTACAATTGGGAAAGGTTACATAAAAGATCGTTTGCCATTGTTCACAAGCTGCAGAAGAAAATAAAGGAAGCGCTGGAGACATGGGGAGCAAATTTTCAGAATTCAGTACCACACTCAACTGATTATAGGCCTTGTTTGGTTAGGTGCAAGCCAACTTGGGAAGTTAAGAGTTCCCTGGAACTGGATTTAGTTACATTGTTTGGTTACTTGTGCCATTTGGAGTTCCATGGAACAAAATTTACATATATTATTAATTTCCTATGAAATCATGGGAAGTTTCTCAGGGGAGGGGGAGGGGACTAGGTAAGTGCAACTTCCCATACTTTCTCCCAAGTACACATTTGCCATAAAAAGCTAGACTTCTTTTATCATTTACTGAGTTACTTGTGGCATTTGCTAATATTTCCATGAAAGTAACTTCCATTAACCAAACAATATTAGTTCCATGGAATTTCAACTTCCCAATGTAACTTTGACTCAATAGATATACAGCTTACATGGGGAGATAGTTTCATTTAACCAAACAAGGCCTTCATGTAGGTAGAGGGGGGTATCACAACGTAATGATTGCATCTTTTTCCTCACAAAGTTCTGACTGGACGTAGAGTATTCTATGGAAATGAAGTCCACTCAGTGGGCAGACAACATGACTGAACATCAAATCACCAGAGTAGGTTAGCACGAAGTAACAGGCCATCACTTCTACCCAGTTCACAAACTAAATACTGAAGAAGTGAAGATCACTATGCTGAGGTTTTTGTAACAAAAGAAGTGCTAGTGTACAGGCAATGCATGTTTAGCTATCAGAAAATGTAAGCAATCAAATAAACAAACTCGCATCTCATAATTAGCTACCTATCTGCCGGAATGTGATGCATGCGCATGCGGAGATTAGTGTAGGAGTTATAAGAAGCAGCGAAATCCAATATGGATAGCAAGACTTCCATTATGGTAACCTTTTGCTGTACTTTCAACTTCGGCCAAAACTTTTTCTGCACAAAAAACACCCGCCATTCCTTAGGTTACAGATTTTCTTGGGGCTCGTGAACACAAACAACAAATCATAATTCATAACTGACAAGTAAGTACCCATTCAGCAAAATAACATCAAAGTGACTTAAATATGCATAAAAAAAGTAATAGCTTACATCATTTGTCCTTTCTTCAATACGTGAACAAATTAGGATCATAGAAAAACAATCAGTTTAAACAATCAAAAGCTCCTAAAAACACTTAACTAAAAAGTCAAATTAACCCAGTGTCATATCCCATTGTATCTCCTCTGTTGCAAAACCGAAATGATTAACAAAGTCCAGAACTATTGCAAAAACACCCATTAGACTACTAAAATAAAAGAGCTAATGATGACCTCCCAGAAAAGCGTAAAGGTGGTGCCTTGGGAGAGGCAAAGATAAGTCAAGCCACATAAACAAACCAAAAATACCTAGTTACGAATTATACCACCCCTAAACAATTAGAAAAGGCAAAAGATAACAATAGAATATTCCAGTCCATAAGCTCAAATGCCAGTACAACAAGGGAGATCGGATTCAAAATGTGTCTTATACCCACAAGGTGAATACCTCATTGGAGAGAATATAACTTTTCTGAAAACTCACTATTTAGATATAAATTAAATTAAATGAATAAAAGCAAAGTGACAGTACTACCATTATAGCATTTGACTCTTGGTTAAAAACACCGGCAACACAAAAGCCAAAACAATAATAGAAAAAACTATCTTATCAACACCATTATCTTTTAAGGAAAGAACTGGATTAAATGAAATTATAAAAGACAATGGGAAGAAAAGAAGTCGTGAGGAAACATCAATAGACAGATGCTATCAATTCCTTGGTATATCAATGAAAGAAATTCCACTGAAAAATATGTGTAAAAACCTCAATAGAAGACCAGATAGACTAGAAAAAAAAACAAAAAAACAAAAAAAAAAACACATGTTTCCAAAGAAAATGGAGATAATGCCAACATTATTTGTTTACATAAGCAATGTACCCTATAATGCAGGAACTTCTAGTAACCTCATAGGCTGATACATAACGACATGACAACCTCAAATGTCCTTTAAGAGTTCACATGACCAAGCGAATTCCCCCCCCCCCCTTTTCTTTTAAGACATGCTGAAATGTTTGCACAATAGTACAATACAACCATGGAAGTTCAAAACTTCTCCCACGAGAGAAGTTCGCCATAAGTAAAATGCTTCCTCTACTGAAATTCATTTCCCCTTTTTTGCTTAGTTCATTGTTAAAATCTGAAGTGGAAACTAAGTACTGTTGGAGGATGGAAGCAAGGGCCCTATAACACTTGTACATTTCCTCCCCTCAATCTGCATTTCTTTCTGCTCTTTCTATTACTATCTTCATGTTTTAGCAGAAGAATCCAAATAAAATAATGATTTAATGAGTAAAGCTGCAAGTAAAGGGCATAATTAAATCAGATGGAGACAGCAAACAGCAGCCAAATTATATAAAATTCTGAGGTACAAATCCTTCTAGTAGAGTTTGATTCTGTAAGTCATTGAAAATGTAATGAGCAAAGATCTAAACAGGACAAGCAAAGTATCATTATTTAATTTATCCAGACATTACGATCTTTCGATCCCCAGAACCAGTCGTTTCAGAAGATAACATGTATATGCATCTCCTATGAGCACACATAGTTGTTTTTATAAGCATTATGGAGAATCAACTAGGTAACACATGTTATGGCATAAAACTAAACTCGTACCTGAATACTATCTAGTGCACCCAGAAGTAACAACTGTGTGATGCATTTACCCCTGATGGCTGTAAGCAGTTGGCTTTCTGTCTCGTCTTTTGAATCAAACTCCACAGCTTCAGGAAGCTGAGCAGAAAAAAAAAAACAATTAGCACAAGAAATCACAGATATATATTAATAATTAGCGCTAAATGAACCATGTAAGTGAAATTGATGGCAAAAGAGGACATAATATTAAACTGAGAGCAGTTTGTCCAGTTTGTCACACATAAGCAATAAGCAATGTGTGAAAGCACATGTGTTGTTTACTTGGTTGTTCACCTTCCAGCAATGAATAACATATACAGTGAAGAAAATTATTAAGATTCACTTAGATAACAGGAAAAGTACTTGATAACAGTCAGCATTGAAGTTCAGAAAGGGTCATCATCTGTAGATACTGCATACCGAATTACCGATTGACTAACTATTTTTAATAATCCAATAATCCAACAAGAAATTCCCTCTACTTTAAACAGCAATGTTTTGGCTACAATTAAACAATTAGTTCACCATAATGACCAGATACCACCACGACGCTAGGGAGCACGGGAACTTTAAGGTGATGGTATATCGCTTTTTCTGATACCGGATTCCGTTACATTTCACATATTTTATAGCTATAAAATAATCAAAATCACCATTTCCTTGTATCTGTTACGTACGCGATTCCCTATCCATACCCACGTATACATGCAACCTAACTAAGAGGCATATGCAAATACTTTTTTTATAATACAACGCCCCTAAAGTTACAGACCAGCACCAAAAGGACTAGTGTTATGGTACTTGTGGGAGGTGCAATTAACTCACTCAGCTGAGTGACTATTGAACAAAACAGGAAGCATACCCCGTGTAGAAGATTATCCTATCTCAAAAACTTTTTTCTCTGGGGAGTGAAGCCTATTATCTTCAGAAGACCTTCAAGATAATTAGTGTTAACTTGCAGAAAGATGGCAATCAAATTACACAGGAGTCAGCTCAAAAGGAGCCACTTTTACTCCTTATAGCTCTACTCACTCCACTTAATGTCGAACAAACATGAACTTTCACACCCTATGAACAAACACCTCGTAAAGAAGCCAGCGGGGTTCAAGGGCAAAGCTTCTTCTGGGTCAGGATCAAGTTTCTGTTTCTGATGAATATGATGAGTTGGAATTGAGTGTTGCAGTAGATGCCGCATTTCTGTATACGAAATTGGAGATAAGCCAATAAGGTGCTATAAAATAGCCAGAGGGCACAAGTGTCTTTGTCCTACCTCTCCTTTGATACATTGGTCACAGCCCCTTGGTGTATTTCTCATATGTTCGTAGTTCATATTGAAAAATTAGGTTTCCAGTACACATTATTATAAGCATGGGTAGCTTCCAGGTATTGTTCTCAAACAATTTCAGGCTTTTCTGTTGTCTTGGCCCAATAACAGAGCAGCTCAACTACCTTGCCGTACCTATGTCAGAAACAGTATCTGATACCTTAAATGGATATGGAAGTTGGGTATATCCTTTAAAAGAAACTAAAGGACCTGAATATGCCTGCTTTATCGGTGTCGGACACTTCTAACATGTCCGACAATTCTAGAGTGTTCAAGTAACATAGATTGGCATTGGTGTCGAAACTTCAGAAGCTTCCCATGTCTACATTTCCAATGAGAAAGACACACATCCAAAAAAACTGCTTCAGACCATAAAGCTCAATCAGTAGACTCAATGGCCATGGCCATAACCCACACTTCCCCTGAAAAGTCTCCTGCCAACTCACTCTAAAGAGTTGGCCAAGGGAAAGGGATGGCTAACATCATGGACCATATATAACAGAAAGCAACGGATAAGGTCCAGCTCCAAACTATAACTTAAGTTCACCCTTCAGGAAAGCAGACAATAACTATTATATCCATAAAAGTCAAGCAGACAAAAAAGACAAGAACTTTGTTTCAGCATAAAACCCTTCTATATTCCATACACAAACTTTTTTATAATTAACCAATAAGCCCTCCACCCATACCCAGGGTTCACGTTCCATACTCTTGAGTATAACAGAAAGAGTCAGCTGAAAAAAATGCTAAATAATGGTAAATTCTCCAAGTTGGCAGCAAAAATAAGACTCCGCGAAACACCCACCACCATCGACCTCTTCAACTTACCTGAGCTTGTAATAAACCAACTTCTCTACAATCAATACATGGCTACAATAACTTCAAGTAAATCCTCTCCCCCCCCCCCCCCCTCCTTATCTAAGCTACTAGACCACCAAGCTGCCACGTCCGTTGACCCCAGCACCCAGAGAAAGGGCTTTTGTAGTAGATACTACTTAGAAGATCTATGTGACTCTAAGAAGGTTGCAGGAAAGCACATAGATCAACATTGAGATGAGCAACAATGGATGATGTATAATGACCATGGTGTAGTTAATTCATACAACAGTGATGATCCATCGTATGCCGGTTTTGTCCTACTTGTAGCCAAAGAAAAGTAAAAGAAACGAAAAAATAGTATTTAGCAAGGTTATATGAACTCTTCCAAAAACGTTCAGTTACCATTGTTTATAATCATCCCGACATCCCGTTCCATCAACAAAAAAGTCACATGAATTCAACATGAAAGAAAGAACCAGATTTGTCCAGAGCGGAAATCAACTCAGAATTGTTTGCCGACATAAAGAAAGGCCAGCTCCCATATAGATGAAGAGGATAGCCACCAAAAACACTATATGATATCAACGATAACTTCCCCTTAGTTCCCAATAGAGATAATTGTAAATCAAACATGCTAATGCCAAACCTTTTCTGATGTACAACATTGAACATTCTCTTGGAAAAAACAAATCTAATCACAATTCACCTAACCATTCTGATAAATAGATCAATAAAAGAAAGGATGTCTTATCATCAATATACCAAAGGTGCTCCTACATTCTGGCTCATTCTACAGAATCCTTTGCCCTAGGCCACTCTACTCTCACATTTGAAGGGGGCATGTTTAGACTCTGCTTCATCCTATGGCTAATATACCATTCAAGAGGTAAGAGATCAATTGCTCCTCACTACTCATGATGTAATTTTGATAGCAATGGTTTCCTGTTACTTGACTGGCATTTTGCTGAATTTTCCAAGTAGATAACAGATATGGCATGGAAGTAGATAAATTGCATGTATAATAACTACTTCAGAAACCTTCAAATCTTACTCAAACTTTTAAGCTACATAAATACCTGGGCTAGAGATTGCTCCGGAACATCAAGTTCCTGATACTTTGCCTTCGAGGTAAAGCTTCTGAGGAAAACATTGCCCATTATTCTTTGACCAAAGCTTTGATTTTTTTGAAGCTCCCCAGAGTCAGTACGCTTCTGGGCTAATGATGAGACTCCTGCACACAGACATTTTCCATCTTGTGAATTGCTTATATGAAAATATGTCGGCATTGCCACTACTGACTTTTAGACAGTATGTCCATACGCAATTGACCATGTTGCTATATATTAAGTTGGACACTAACCTTCAGGAGCTTCTGAATTCCGACGTGCATCGGCACTATTATTATGATCCAGATGGGATGTACTAGCATCTTCACTAACATCAAATTGTCTACTACTACTCACAGATTCACTGCCAGGGGAATTTACAGAAGCCCCATCACCAAAATCCGACTTCGAATCTACAAGATGCCTGGGTGTGTTTGAATGCTGGAAACCCAAATCATTCAGCAGCTCAAGTGGCTGTGTGGTGTATGAAGCGTCTCTGATGACCAAAACAAGAAATTAACATTAAGTGCTTGGTGACAAGAGAAGGAAAAACTATAAGAATGTGAATAATTGATAATTGATCTAATGATATTATAAGGAGGGAATGCCTCAATATACAGTACAGTAGTATTGGAGAGAACTCCAGTAACCTAGATATTCTAGATACTCTAGAATCCTAATACAATAATAATATTCCTGATATATACATTATTATTGCATTAGAAACAAGGACACAAACCTTATGCTTTTCAACAAGGTATCCCAGTCATTATCACTAAACTGGTGCCCACCAACTTCAATGAGATGCACCAGTGCACCAAGCGCTATAGACACCACTGATTGATCGGTCTTCTTTGCGCAATCCAACAACAAACTGAGCAACGGCGGCAGCATAAAACACACTTCCTAAAAATCAGAACGAAGTAAGACATTTGTAATGAAACAAACAAAGCACTACAGTGATCAGAAAGCAATTCAGTCAGTGAGTAACAACATAGAGGTATGGCAAAATAATAAGACAGGTGAAAGTTCATAACAGTAGATGAGGAATTCTAGAGCAGAATAATCGAGAGAATGTAAAATAAATAAGGCAGATAGATAAGGAACAAAACTTGGGAAGACAGTGCTACACAACAGGGGGTGAGCTTTAAAGGTTCGGGATGAGCTTTGCCCTTACAATCTTACAAGCTCACCCCCGTCCAATCCGAATTGTCATACCCAAGTGTTTCTCAAGAAATAATTTATAAATAAAACAGCATCCCAGCCCCGAAGGAAGACTTAACAAGAACCACCAGATGAAGGCATTGCGTTTAGAACTCTCTCACTTCATCTCATCAAGCCCCATTTACTTACTAACCAGGCAATGTCTTCCTGAAAGATCAATAAGAAATCACTTCTAGGTGAATGAATTGGACGAATATTCCAATCGGTCACGACTAGAGAGCAACTTATGTGCTTGCTATCTTCTACAGCTTTTTTATTTTATCCAGGCCCAAGAAGCAAGGATACTAATTCACTTCTTCAAGCTACTCCAGTTAATCACTCTTTTATCCAGTAATTCAACTACCAGAATGAATTGACCCATTATTTACTAAAGAGAGCAACCTTTTATATTCAATCTATTGATCTTATCAGCAATGACCAGAGACAAAATCTGTGCATCACCATTAAAATGAAGCTTAGTGGCAAAATACAAACGTTTCTATGCTTTGTTCAGATATAGAAGAGCTAAAAGTTGTATTTGTAACTGGGGAACTGCTTAAGAAGTTACACTGGCAGACAATAATGAACTGTTCTTAACCTAGGAATCCTATGATAATCTATCAGAAACTACTCTATTCTGGATGTGGATCATGCTCATGCGGTAATGGAACTTTGCCGAATGCCAACATTGGCTGCTCTTATCAGCCACTAACTGAAGCTGTGTCAAAGTTCCCTTTTCTTTAATATAAAGACCTGGCATAAAGCGGAGGAGTAGAATATGAGGCTCAGATCCTACCTATCCCTTCATAACCTCGAAGCTCCATATCTTTTGCCTATTTCATCATAGATACTAAACCATAGCGGTCTGGAAGCAAGTTCAATTCGAACTATAGGCAAAGGCTCTGAATCGTAAAGTTTGTCAGGAAAGACGCATTGTCACGTAGACAAACATTTGGACACAGAAATGAATGTGATGTGTGCTCTCTCAATTGTGATTGCAAGAAAGAATTCTATGACCAAAGCAGGGGATTCGGCCAGGCATGCATCTGAGCAGCAACAAGGTCACAACTCACAACGCAGAAGTTTTTCATCCAAATCGAGGCCAACAATAACAAGCATAGTGTTTAAGATATCCTGACCAGAAATCTTTGTAAACCACTTGAAAAAAAACGAAATATGTTGTAACAAATAGTTTCAGCAGTAACCATTCATCACATTAGGAGAAAAACAATGAATATAGGCTGTATTATCATCAGTGCTGGGAAGAAAAAAAGGCTCACACAAAAGTGAATGTGTGAGCAGCTGTATAAAAAGAGGATACAGGCACTGGCCAGACTCAAGGAAGACAGAGTTTCTTGTGCAAACCCATGCAAATTGCCTTTCACTATCAACATAAGGCCTTGAACTCTGTGAATTGACTAATTATGTTCCAGCGCACCCGAATGGATACTTGAACTTTTGAACAATACAAAAACCAATAAACTATAGAGCCAAGCCATTTAAGTGTAAGTCAGACCTAAAAAGAGTTGAATAGGAGAGACAGAACGTAAAAGGATACAAGCAAGGAAAACTTGGAAATCAAGGATCATGACAACAAATTTGCAGAGTTTTAAAAACCAACAATATGGTGAAACTTTGACGACAATTCCTATTGAAGGGACAAGAATTTAAGTCCATCAAGGGTAATCATGATAGATAATGTCCAACCATTGTGTTTGAGACAATCCACATAACCAACACATTCCTTGTACTAAACGTCATTGTCATATTTATCTGTTTCGTTCTCCTTTCCAATTGAAGTTTTATGCCTATGACATCACCTTTCTGAATACCAACACTCCATAAAGAGCACCATATCCTTGTGTTCTCTAATAGGAAGTTAGGAACAATAACCCCTGTCACCTCCCACCCCCCCCCNNAAAAAAAAAAAAAAAAAAACCTTACGCAACATCTTGTAAAATCTTAGGACAGGAATTTATGTTCCTAGTACATGCAAAGGAATTCTTGAAATCTTTGACAAATGTATCCATTCTGGTGATTTCACATCATGCACGCCTTGGATATTGGTTTTGTAAAGACAATTGAAAGGAAAAGGAAACACAGTGTGTACCTTGTAGAAAGTGTTAAAAAGATTACACAGCAATTGAAGTGAGTGAATGCAGGTCTCTTGGATCCACTCATCATCAGAAGAAATCACCAAGATTTCCTTTGCAGCATGCCTTACATGATCAAAGATAGGGAAAAGAACTCGGCGGAAAATACTCTCCCAGAAGGATGGGGAGAACTTGCTACCTCTCTCATTCAATAAATCAAACAAAACTTCCAGCGCACAGTTTCTGACTTCAGCTCTTGAATCTGACGTCAGGTCTGATAAACCGGCCAACATCGGAAACCAGTAATGCTCAGTTACATCAAAACTTGCATCTAGGCTAACATCGATAGGCTTTAGACCACCACCAGGTACAAGACCCTGAAATTTGACAAAAACAAACAATTCCTTTTAACTGATAGCAAGAAGATACATATATGACCATTAGGAGCCTCAATTTGAGACAAAGGCAGAATAGAAAGCTGGAAATTCGCTTGATGTAGAGTTCATGAATAGTATAAATGTGCAAGTCCAGTACTCTAATATCACTACTGGGAAAAGCCATGTCGATAAACACATAATGTATGGATGCACACATAAAACTGGAACAGAGAAGTCATTCCTCCGTCCCAATACTTTAGTCCCTTCTATTTTTGGATGTCACAACACATACATGCAGAATTCTCTTCAAACTTCCTGCATGTTTGATTGCACTGACTATATTTGTATCTACACATTTTTTATTTTTGGGGGAGGGGGCGAGAGCCAAATACATTGCATGTGAATGTATTAATTGTTGTCTCCCTATTTAGTTCAAATTTCAATAATGAGATTTTAAAAAAAACAAGGGAAATAATAAAGGAATGAACCAACAACAGGAGCCTTGGTGAGATATATCAATAGAAAAAACTAAAACACTGTGTTCCAGACCACACGAGTAAGATAGAAAATCAATGCACAATAAAAAAAAACAGTTCATAAATGTATAGTAACCAAACAAATCACACCAATTATATTTACTAGATGTTCCTTTGTGCAAAGTCAGATGGTCATCTCATTTTTTTATTAGATATCAATAATTCCTTCTTACCCTCGAAATATTACACCCTTCGTCCCACTCATTTCCCCCCATTTGCTTTTTGACACTATCTGAGCAGCACTTTGACCATTAAAAACTCAAAAAATAAAATTGTTAGAAAAATATAAATATTTAATGTTTAGATTTGTCTTGAAAAATGCTTTCACGTGATATACTTTTTATAATTTTTTTAATTATATATATTAAGTTATTAATTGTCAAAATACCACCTCGGCATATGTGATAAAGTAAATGGGGGGAATTCACTGGGATGGAGGTAGTAGTTGTCAATAAATGTATGTGCATTTGGAAACAATTTGGAAAACAAGAATTTGAAGATCCCACATCAATGAGTAGTAGTACAATTACAAACTACATTTCCATGTCAAATGCTCATCGCCTCATCTCATTTTTAATTACATATTTATAACTCCTAACAAGGAAATTTTTAGCAGCCTATGCAAACTTCACGGGAAGGAGGTAGTAGGTGTGTTTCTTTTCCCTTTTCCCCTTACATTTTAATAGGTTCATCGAATAAAGGAACCAAAAAATCACCAATTTCACTACTTAACATGGAAGACAGAAAATGTTACATAGCTAGCCTAGTAACCATTTGAAGGGCAACCCATAAATACAATGTGCATGCATTGTTTCATTGACAAATGAAAGACAAACCTCTGCAAGTCGGTCTTCACAAATACGCAATAATGCAATAGCCTTCAGACTTATGCGGTGAGAACTTTTGTTGTTGGCAAACCCGATAAGACAGTTGACACAGTCCATGAAGCAGTCCCCAACAACTTGATCAAAATGTTCCAAGATCACTGAAAGTCACATGAGTGTTAGATAACAATCATTCACGTAACTGATACTTGGAAAGTGGAGAATAACAATATTCGTCATTGCATCCTCACCTTGCTCCACATTCTCAAATGCACTTTCTACAATCGGTTCTGATTCGTCAACTGCAGCGGCTGTGAAAATCATGAATACACTTCGCCAGCCTGACTTTATGCTTCCCACCTTAGATTTTATCATCTAAAAATGCCAACAACACAACAGTAATATAAGAAAGAGTACTGGTCAAAGTTGCTATTGATGTTGAGAACATTTAATAAGAGAACAGCTAGAACACATTAATCAGAAAACCTGAACAATGCAGTCAACAATGAGCCTCCTCGTAGATTCGCTTCGACTGTTCCGCATAAGGACAACAAATGGTTTCAAAATGTCATTTTGAAACGTAAAATTGGTGAGCTCAGCACGTTCCAAATACTTCATGCCGAGTTGCCTCAGAGAATCAATAGCATACATAGCCACCTTCTCGTCATGATGACTTCCAGCATAAATAAAATGATTGGCGAGGACAGACCAAATTCTAGCCCATACCTGAAAAAAATCGAACACCAATGATATCCAAGAACATGTTCATACATCAAGGAACTTCTACGTAGCCTCTGTATGATAGTGTCCATATAACAACCGATAGTTTAAAATCAGATGAGCACAATCTGGAACCTCTTTATAAAAACATTTGAATAAGAAACTAAGAGTAACCCTTCTGTAGAGGAAATACCATACGTATGCGCGCCATGTTGTAATAGCTAATTTCAACAAGCTTCTGTAAGCTATAAACACGAGCTGGAGTTTGTTTCAATTCTTCTGCTGATACACCACAAAGAGCAGTGAAGAACTCAACAACTGCATCACTGGGCAACCTAACACTGTTTAAAAATACTTGTTCAGTAGGTTTCCCTGCCAACTCTCTCAGAGATTGAAGAAGTGCATCCCTGGAAATTTGATTTGATGCATGCATCACAGTTGCGGCAATAGCAGGACTCGAGGTGATAAATTCTAGCCGAGAAATGCATTCCAGAAGAGCATTCCATGTGTCCTCAAGAGAATCGGTATCAGATTCACACATCGCTAACAAAGTCCGCATTGCTTCAACATTTTTACTGCGCATTTCCTTTGGAGCGTGCAAGAAAGTGAATCTGGGAAAAATGAAAAATCAATTTCGTCATTAAAACACCAAGACAGGATACATTTTTCTTCTATTCAACAGTCACATAATAACATAAGCAACCGAGGGGTTTCACCTAAAAAAATCAAAAACAAAGAAGAAACATGCAAAATATCTTTCACCTATCAGCAAAAGGGATGATTATTTCTAACCTATCTGCTACAATATTTGGGAACAAAAGAAGCTACCGTTTACAAACTATATTATTTGAGATATCTGATATCTCTCCCAATAAACTGTCAAAATTAAGTGGCAAAAGTAATTAAGGGGCACGTATTGATACAGCATATTTCCCGAGAGTGAGTTCAATAAGTAGACAAGAGTGACAGCTGCTTAAGCCAATTCATCTAGGAAATCGAACAAAGAATCAAATTCTGTAATTATGCAAGTGACACTTTCATGTTACAATTTACACAAAACTATCAGAGAAGTAGATAACAAAATGACAGAACAACGTTTGCTTCTCCTTTTGAGAGGAATTACTCAGCTAAGGAGTTACCTGACTAATGATGTTAAGAAGGCATAGCGCATAGTATCCATTCCCAAGACATGAGTAATATGAACTCCCGCTTTAAATCCCTCCATGCAAAGCTGAACCCTTGACTTATTATCTCCTTCCTCCATGATAACAGAAAATGTCGCAAGCAAAGGCCATCCTACAGCTTCAACCATGGGCCTTATAAGTTCAACTTTCTGTGAGGTATGGAACACCCCCCTTTTTGTTCTCTGATTCCGGAAAATGGCCTGTGTTTGCTTGATTATAGCATCACTCTCGGATTTTGTTTCTGTTGAAGACTGTGGTCTAGGAAGAGCCAAATTAAGAATGCTGATGAGACGCCCTCTTTCTTCAGCTTCTCGTTTCTGCCTGCTACTTTTTTCCATGCTGGTCGGTTCATCTTTCATTTTTATTTCTTCTGTCACAATAGAATCATAGATCTCCTCCAAAAGTTCCTGAGGAGGAATCTCTTCTACCTCAGTCATAGAATTCATACGTACAAAATCAGCCTTTGACATTTTATTTGACACCATAGGATTGTGAGCATCAGTATTCAACATTATGACCGCATAAGCTAGGACATAAGCTGTATCAGCATTTTTAAAAAGAGCTGGATTATCTGCACAATAGCTGCAAAAAATAAAAACCTTCAGCTAGAGTCACGGGGGGCTGAAGTTTACTTTCAACGTGACGATAAAGTAAAAAAGACATGGAGGAAAATGAAATTGAAATATAAACATCCATGACAAGAAAACACTGAACCCAAGTATGTACAGACTTCGGAGATTATTGAAGAAGACATGAAGAGACGTAAGTACAACAAAGCATCCTTCTCTGTTTCAGATCCACAAGAGTATCATAGACATGTAACACATACAATAAGACCCGGGCTAATTTCAACCTGCAACTAACTGAACCTAAGTCCTTGACCTCGACAAAAGGTTGAAGAAACCCATTGTCAAGTAATGAGCAGGTATTATCATTTGGGACGTTGGAAAATCAGACAAGAGACTTTTACTTCTAGATCCGGAGTATCAAAAAGGTTTAATAGTAAACGACACAAAACAAAGTAACAAAGCAAGAATTGACAGAAAATTACATACAATAAGTATTTAGATTAATGAAAGAAGAAATACAACACACCGCTCAGCAAATTTCTCCACAAAACGATCAATCTTTTGAGCTTCCCCAGGAAGTCTGAAGCCACTCAGAAATTCACGTATTGCGGCACCAAAAGTCATTCCCGAAAAATTCATAAGATCAACATAAGCATGCATGACGGACAGCGGAAAGTCTTCATGCTGTCCTAAGAAGTCACCAATCATAGTCTGCAAAAAATAAAAAGAAAAAGAAAAAAAATAACATAAATAAAACACAATCCTTTTTTTGTCACAAAAAACAAAAGTGAAAAGAAAATTGAATTAACTATCTTACTTTGTCCAAATTGGAAGTATTCTTCAAAAATTCAGCAACCGATGCTGGTGTATTCTCCACCAGTTTGTTAGAAATCAGATACTCCACACCCTTGTTGGGCTGCCTATTGAACTGTGACAGCAAAACAGAGAGCCAAAAGGCGTACCGGAGATAAATCCAAAATCTCTAGAAAAATAATAAATAGACAAATGCAACAGGACGAATCAATGATGATGATTAAAATTGAAGTATCTTCCTCTATATGTCATCATTATTAACCTAGTAAATCCTACTATCAAACACCACAATATACTGTTTGTAGATGATTCTAGAAGACAGCCACATAATCTTCAAAGTAGATATCGACATGTCATCTAGTTCTTTTCAACTTAATCCGACCAATTCCACCCTCCACCTGAGGTTCAACTGGTCCATGCTGGAGTGAAGAATATCATGCTTTTCAATTTTTTATAAGTAACTACTTTGTGTAAACATGAAAGCATAAAATACCAAATGAAAACCACAATCACTAGCAACATAGAATCAGAAACAATAATTGATGAAAGTACATCAATTATCAAACAAGATCCAATGATTTTTGTTCTTTTTCTACTGGCCACTAGGAGAGAAAAATCTAGTAAAGACCAAAGCATGTGGACTCATTCCTTAATTTGCCCACCACCCATTCCCATTCCTTAGTTTGCCCACAATCAAACTTAATAAGCCTGCCTACTCTACTCATGCTCACTTTTCAGACATTTCGTCACTAGCAAACATTCTTCCTCAGTTGCCCATATACAATTCAGAAAAAAGCTGTCTTGAAAGCATGATATAAACCCATTTCACTAAACACCAGATCCAAATTCACTTATTGATTCCTAGATTGAGACTTGAAGACAATGTCCAGTTCCCAGTGTTTACCTGAGCTACCGCAGCTTCCACGGTGGACTTATGAGCCTTTGCCTTCCCAAAATCACTAGAATCGTCTTCTTTCCTTTCTATTTCAACTGAGTCTTTACCAGAATGCTCATCATCCAGTGAATTCCTACCTTTACTCTGCTGCTCAGATTCTTTATGCGACTTCTCCCAGTCAACCAATGATTTAAACACGCTTACAAGGCACTGCATTGGAAGAAAAGCATCAAAGAGTGAGACTTCCAAGATACTAGCTAGAAAAATGAGAAAACATGTTAGCAAGTTAGCTGCTGAAGTTCGCAGTGCAAACAGCTCATGTAGGCATGCTAACACTACAAGCAAAAGCATGCAGAGGAGACAGCCCCTGAACAGGCCTACTCCATAACCATGATGATATAGAAGGGTTCAGTACACAGGAAAGTGGCATAACTTCTTATGATCATTCTATAAGATAATATCTTGTTGCTTATTCTCAGATCTGCAGCCGACCAGACTTCAAATTATATCTTACTTATACATCGAGAAGTTCTCACTTATTCTCACATCTGATACTTTATCTCTATAACTAGTTGCAAATCAAACATACTAGGAATAGCACCCTAAATTTTCAAAGTTAGTTCAAACAAGTTTCGTGCAAACTATACCTCAATCAAATTGTAATAGTTAAGATTAGAGTTCAAAAGAGTCCTTCTAAAGGAAACTTGACAGAAGCAGACACCCCACTAAGATGTCCATCACTTAGTTGTTGCACAGGAGTCACCCTATCCAATTTCAGTCCAGAATCTCAGTTGAAAATGTCTCACCTCCATAAACTACATAACAATCACTAGCAATTGTATGGATGAGACTATACACATTTGACCTTGCACCATCACCCCCCCCCCCCTTCCCGAAGGCAGAAGCCTTGTCAGAGGCTCTGAGAAATGGCAAAGTGTCGAAACAATAACCTTTCTAATAACCTAGGAAGTAGATCAACCAATGCAGTGCAACCAATTATGCACATTATCTTGTCATATGTTATTATCAGTATATTTGCTATCCTGTCCCAAAATGACATCTTATTTTAAACAACATAATCTCAAAATTAAAAAGAAGAAGCTCGCAGGAGAGAACAAGAAACGGCCATCACAAAAAGAACATAATAAAATACCTGTTTTCCAGCATATCAACCACTTTTTTAACCTTTGACTACACCATAATTTGTCCTAAGGATGAGAGATTCCAATTCTTCTAACCTCTAGTATTTTGGTCAGACTTGGTACAAGTGGTATGAGAAAAGCAAATGCAAAATAAGAAATACCAAGGAGCATAACCAACATCATATAGATCTTTTAGGGTAAATTAATTAGAGATACGAGAGATGACATAAATTTAAACCATGAGAAATTCAATGTTACGTTAGAACACATAAGACAAATTAATTTTTTTTAGATGGGTAACAATGAGTATATAAATGAGATACCAAGGGAGTTAAGCCCATATACAAGTATAGGGCAATAACCCCTACACAAAAGAAAGGGAAAACTCATTTACAAAATAACACATAAGACAATTTAAAAGCTACACACTAGAAAATAATTCACCTGAAGTGAGGAACCCTTGACTGACGCACTTTGAGAGGCAGCAACAGAATTGGGGTCTGAAGCTAAAGTTCCTTGGGCAATTTTCGACAAAGTAGTGACCTTACATGAGAAAAAGAAAAACAAGGCATCAAGTGGCCACTCAGCAAAACAATCAAGACTTTGCAAACAAATACTTGTAGACAACAGCTCATACCATTCGCTCAAAAAGGTTTGGTGCATCAAGATCACAGTCATAATTAACAAAAATGTCCACAAGCATCTGTGGGTCCTTGCATACCTTCTCAAGCATCCTAAAAATTTATATCTCATGAGAAGCCTATGAAAATAAGAGAGTTCCAACACGAAGAGGAAAAGCCAGAACTACTTCGAAGAGTAAATTTCTTACCTCAGCACACTTAAACTTTGGTTAGGTGGACATTCTGCATTATCCAAGTACCTTAACACTATCAAGGGAAAGAAGATTCCAATCTCACCCTAGAAGGAAGCATAAAATGATTCAGCTAGAAGAACACAGAATCAAATACCCCAATATCAATTGAAAAAAGTAGTACCTTAAGACTCTCTCTCAGTCGTAACAACAGCACCGCAAATATTCCAGCTGCATGCTATCAGAACAAGAAAAAGACAGGCTCATTCAGTAGCCATAAACTAACACTCGACACGTTGACAAAGGGTCTAAATAGGAACATAGATCAACCTGAAAGATTACAGGAGATGAAGAAACAGATGCCCGCAACAAAGTGTAGGAGAGATATGCTTTCACTGAATCGATAAAATGGAAATTCTTGGTAAATGCATGGCTGACACCTTCCAGTAAACCCTGCAGCACAGCCCAAATAAATACTTCATAGTCCCGTATAAGTATAAGCACAAATGTATAGGCAGAAAAGCAAGCAGATTCAATGACGAACTAAAAGCATCAAAACTCAAGATTATCCTTACAACACAGCACATACACATGATTGTATTTTTTTCTTTTGTTTTCTTTTTCTAATAAACAGTTCACTGGTATTCTTTTTTCATCACAAAAGTTATTTTCTCTACTGCCATATTTGTGTATGGATCACACATCTTTCAATCTGATTCGAGGAGACTAAGATGTACAGATCATGCAAAATAGGGCAGTATTAGAAAATTGACATGCATAAACTATTACTATCAAATATAGTACAAACCAAAAGTCTAATTTCCACTCTGGAGCATACAACATGTTAATTGAGTTGATCAATGGCTTAAGACACACTTTAAACTTTTAATGCCACCCTACTCAATGTTTTACAAAATAGAAATCAAATAACAGCCAGAGATTCAACACATCAAAGAACTAAAATGGTCTTGAGCCAGAACACATATGAACTAGCTGACCAGAAGATCAACCAACGAGAGACAATGAAACACAAGAACCATGTGTGGAAAATTGATATTAACCTGCAAAAGTTCCAAGGACAAAATACGTGTCTTCGTCGCAATATCATCATTATCTTCCTTCATACCCATCTGCAAAAAATCACAAGTCATATAACCAAGATAACCAGAAACATGCAAATTGTAAAACAATAAGTTTACTACAGCACAAACCTTACAAAGAGTGCGGAATAGCAGAAGAGCATCACGATACCCAATGCTCATACTCTCAAGATCCATACCACTTGCATATATAAAAAGGTGAACAATATATTACCACTATGAAAAAAATAGAATGAAAGCAAATTCAATATACATAAGCTCAAAACTGTTCATACTGTTTTATCTTGTTCCCATCTTCAAGATGTACAGCCTTGTCCAGCATGGCCTCCAGACCCTGCGAAATCATGTGAGCCATGTTTAACAACCGCTGGCTAACAGGACGGTAAAGATATGACCAAGATGTCATCCAAATGAAAGGTCGGGGAAACAAAAAAATGTGAACTAAACTACAGGAAGCAACTACAGTACACTACTAAAATAATATTTTTAGTAGGCACCTTTATATCAGCACCACCAGCAAGATTCTGGAGCTCCTCTACAGATGCAAGAGATACGTCTTGTACCAAGTTTTGAGAAAGTGCATCTCCTAGTGTCATCTCTTTCTCATTCTGGTCATCCAGGGTGGTGACTTCAACGCTTGCTTTTGAACTACTAGTAGATGTATCTTCTGTCTGTGCATCAGGACCACTGGAACTGTGATCATGAGACTCCTTTGAGACATGACTAATAATCTGAAATAACATCAGAGTATGTGATCATTGTCAATACAAGCCCTCCCCCCCCCCCCCAAAAAAAAAAAAAAAAATAGAAATAATAATAATTATAAAAGTCCATACCGGATCAGACTCCATTCTCCGGAATACTATGCTGATCATTTGAGTCAACATTGCCTTTGATGTTGCTTGATTTATAGGGCTCTTGCTGCAATCACATTACTCTCATGTCATATGACATCTACAAGTGTAAGTATACAAAAAAAATTGAAATTTCGTAGACTAGAGGTAAAGGAGTAACTCCAATGTGGATGAAGAGCTGATAAAATCTATATATTCCCACATGGGAATAAGACCATTGTTGGCACAGCTCACAGCGACCAGCCTCTCCACCAGCCCCCTAATGTGGGAGTAGCTGTCTACCTAAGGCTCCACTGCTCAACCATCTACAAGGATTTCTGATGGACACAGCATCCAAGAGGGTCCCACAGTGCGTCCTGGTCATCTAGGCACGTCCTGGCATAAAATGGCTAGACTGGAGAAAAAATGCTCGAGGACTCTGCCCCTTTTTCCCTTACTGCTTAAAATAATATACCAGTGATACGAAAGAGATGAAAGTATTACCTGTTTAGAGCAATATTATAACACACTCTTATAACTCCCAGCAAAGGTTCTCCATGCACTGTATTTGATCCAAAAATCAGTAAACCAGTACAGCCAATTGATCTGAGTGCAAAGGAAAATGGGGGGGAGAGAAAGACTGATACTCAAGTGTGGGAACAAAATGGAGTTTCGCAGAACACCCACTATATGATATGAACAACACTTACAGGTAGCAATCAAACACACCACACCAGATGTTTCTAATTCACTGACCATGCTAGTTCTTGAAAGCTATATTCATAACCAAACATATTTGCAGACATGCATATCACTAATTCCATCAGTCATGTAAACCACACTATTAGTCTGACAATGTTGATTTCACACATTGTAAAGAAAGCAGAGGATATAATATGTTTCCCACAACTTAAAAATTCCTACAGTGTATATAGTGTTTCAAACACAGTGACCTATATATGTTTCACTTTAAAGAATCTTTCTGACATTACATATCTCAGTGATCCAAGATGCCCTTTTACCTAATGTCTAGAAGGCATCCTTAATAATAGCAAGAAATTATCTTAAAGAGCAAGATTTCGTCTAAGGCAAATTGACAAAGAAGAAAAATAATTAAGATATTAAGCTGGAAAACACCCCCATTCAGTATAGAGGGTAGTTACACCACTAATCCCACATAACTTCAGGACCAGAAACCAATCCTAGTATGTAGAATATAGGATCATTCTTTGACAATTACGCCGACCTCTACAAGGTCTCCCAGCCCCACCAAACACCCCCATATAATTTCTATACACAAATGATAGAAGAAAGAAAATGTTGCTAAGGATGTAAAGCTGAAATTCCAACTATACAGCAGCCTCAAAAAAGATGACTTCAAATCCTCGCGAGAACACTCTTATCCTTCAAAAATCCTACGGTTCATCTCATTCCACATGAACCACCATAATGCCAAAGGAACTATCCTCCAATCACCGGCAATCCAAGACCTTCTTAACCTTCTACTTTTACAGGTCAAAAGCAACTCATGGTTGGAAAGAAGTTGCACCCAACTCAATCCAAACAAAGAGAAGGAGAGATTCCCAAGGGAAAGACCAAAGGACAACAAGGAGAAAAATCTAACTAAGACTCTTGTACTGCAAACACAGAAATTGGACGGTCCACTACAAGTCCACGCCTTTCAAGCTCCATATAATAATTAGCCAAAATAAATTAGCGAAGTTTTGCAAGTTCCATAGTCCACTCCATCAATACCCTGAAGATATGAATTCATAAAGACAGTCTCCATAACCGTTTAACAGAATGGGCAGCACAGTTTAATCATTTTCTACCTGAAAGTGGTAGGTAACCAATTTGTTCATTTTGCTTGTCCTAAGATATCAGAAAACAGAGTCTTCGGTAGGGTCCTTGACCATATACAATGGAATCTGATGACTTCATAAATATTGATTATTTATTTTTATCTAACTACTCCTTGCCCTCACATCTGTACAATTCTCTCTCATTTGTATAATTCTTTTACTAGGTTTAACATCTATCCCAATTAAATCCTTAACCTCTACATATTATCCCTCGATTCAACAAACCACAGGCAGCAAGGACCACAAGATTGCAACAGATACAAGCTATGAAGGCAATGGCATGTGAAAATGTGTTTCTCACATACCCCTGAATTTCATTGATGCAACTGCTGTCAGGAGCACTTTCAATACTTGCAAGACAGTACTGCAAACACAGAAATAAAGATAAGAATGCATACAGAGTTAGCTGAATAACTATACGCTCATGGTAAGACTGCTAATGTTACATGCCTGTCAGCTGAAGAATTGTCAATACAACTGCAAACTATGCCGAGAATGTCAGCAAATAGAGCCGCATTTTTTCCACCTTCTAACCCAGGATCACCCTCCAAATGGTCATAAGCAATGAGTTTCTACACCAAAATGAAAGAGAGAATGAAATTACTAAGCAAAAAAAAACATACATGAAAAAAAAGATCCCTGGCACAGCAATGATGCAGCTTGGCAAGATGAATTCATAGGACAAATAAGTTTTGGAAAGGGGATCATGATCAAAAGAGGTTTCAGCCAAATTTTGAAATTGGAACACATACATGAAGACAATCCAATGCCAGTTCTACAATTTTTATATTCTTTGTCTCAAATGCAAGTCGAAGTGGGTTCAGAACAAGCTCCGCTCCGGCTCCTTCTAAAGAATGCCCTGCATTAGACAAGGCTGCTGCAACAGAAACATTGATCTGAACTGGTGCCCCAGCCTTTTCTACCTCTACAGTGGTCTGAGACTCATCCAACTCCGTCTTTTCCTTGTCAACACCCTCGTCAGCACTATGTTCTTCACTGCACAATGAAAGGAGATGTACATAACTAAGGGGTTAGCAAAGCCATTGGAATTGAAACGAGACAGAAAAGTGAATGTCCTAATCGGACTAGCATTAAGCCTAACTGACTTCCAGATAGTGGTGAAGTCCAATAGTAGAAAAAGGAAAGGGGGTAAATTTTCTTCATAATGACCGCCTAAAATGACAGAATAAAATATAAGTAATTTTTATGGTATGACAAATAAAACTTAAACAGCAGCCATACATTCTTCAGGTGTCATTAGCAAAACAAGTTGGGATGCTAAGTCTTTCGGGAAGAAATATAAATCTATGTTGCAACCGAGGATGTTTCTAACTAAACAGAGACTATCTTATTGCGTCTACCCCCCACCCTCCAAATTACGAAAAAAAAAAAAAAAGAACAAGGAAATAGTTTATCCACAAGTAATAGTAAGCACAGTTTCACAGGACTGAAGGCAAATTCTTACAGTTACACTATGCAAGACAAAGCAATGGCAACTGCCCTATTCGGCATTCTAGACAACCTAGACGATTAAGCTGACATAATACTTTTGAACATGATGGTGATAAGGATATGCCTGAGCAAGTTCAATCAGAGCTTGTGAAGGAAGCACAGGCAATGAGGCAAGTATGCCTATTATTTGCAAACAAGCATATGGTGTCAAATTCATCACCACTCTTCTTGTATCAAGCTAATACCTCCATGGCTTTTCTGGTTTCTGAAAAGACAGTCCAACAGGCATAGCTAGTAGCACTCCATTAGTTTCAATCATCTCCTCATTTACACAAAGCAAACCAAACACAGGCAATGTAAGAAAGCATGACTTCCCATGGGAAGAATGCACCACAAAAACTAAGCATACCGTAATTCTAGCCACGCGTAGTAACAAACTCAATTCAGGAGCATCCCTCTAACAAACAGGTAAGTCCCTACATCTCTCAAAAAAACCCTACTAACCTAAAACAATACCCCTATGTGATCATATGCACAATGCCAGTGGCTAAAGCATGGGTCAAACTACTAAAAAACCGCGAAACCAAACTAACCTACAACAATTCTCCTATGTGATCATATGCACAATGCTAATTACTAAAGCATGAATCAAACTACTTAAAAACCGCGAAACCATACCAACCTACAACAATTCTTTCATGTGATTATATCATATGCACAATGCCAATTACTAAAGCATGGGTCAAACTACTACAAACCCGCGAAACCAAACTAACCTAGAACAATTCTCCTATATTATCAAATGCACAATGCCAATTGCTAAACCTTCCAACTGGCAGCTAAATCCTTCTGTCAAACAGGTCAAACTACTAAAAAGCCGCGAAACCTAACTAACCTACAACAATTCTCCTATCATCCTATGTTGTTATATGCACAATGCCAATTGCTAAACCATCCCAAATGGCAGCTAAATCCATCCTTCAAACAGGTCAAACTACTTAAAACCCGCGAAACCAACTTAACTTCCAATCCAACCAATCACTCCATCCAATCCACACAACAAAAAACAACTCCACCAACAGAATCAAACACAAAAACACATAAATCTCAGCACAGATCTAACCTCTTCGCCGCCTCCCCTGCCGCAGCGTCCGCAACTTGCTGACTCCCCTCCTTAACACCATCTACACAGAAACACACAAACAAAAAACCAAATCAAACCCAACAACAAAAACCCAACAAAACCAACAAAAATTCACAAAAGACCAAATCTTTACCAAGGTAAGATTGAATGGCGGTTTGCAGTGAAGTAAACTTCTTAGCAGAGGATTCTTTGAGCATAGAATCAAATGCCCTGCTCAAGAACCCACCTGCTGCACCTGCCATTTTGCAACTATGATCTATAAAGACTCAATCTTTGTGATCTTATACACTTTATATTACTGCTTCATGTGATTTATCAGACAAACCCAGTTGAGATCAGGTGGTCAAAATGTGTATAAAGTGAAGATCCAATAAATTGGATCGATTAATTCAAGTGTGTGTGTAAAGACAAAATGAGAGTTCTGTTAAGTGTGTGCATAAATCAATTAACGTAATGTAAACTCAACTTTTATCATAAGCTATTCTTTTATGGGACCGTCTAATTGTTTAACTTTACACGTAAAGTGGTCTATAGACCATGTTTGGCAAATAGCGGGTAGCGGATTGTATTAGTGGGTAGCGGATTAAATCAACGGATTTGACCAAGTAATTTCATTAGCGGGTTGTCTAAATTGACAAATAAGGACAGATATGTGTATTATTCTATAAGGGTATAAAGTGTAAATTTCCCTAATGATTGAACAAATATGTCTTTTTCATTTATTTCCAACTCTCTAATCTCAACACGCTCCTTTTTCGAACCGGTTCATTTTTAGAGGGTTTTTGACAACTCACTCTTCCAACCCACCAACTAGGAGTGAAAGTTATTTGGACTAAGTCCAAAGTCCGAACCGATCCAAACCAAATTAACTATTTGGTTTGGACTTTTCGGAGTTCGGTTTGATTTCGGACTCAGAAAACCAAGTCCGAAATATTTCGGTTTGGATTTGGACTTGAGGGTTTGGAGTCCGAAATCTGAACTACAGTCCGAATTTTATTAAAAAAAATATATGAAATTACTGTAAAACTTATTTATAAGGTTGGGACATCTTTAAACGTACTAATACGTATCGCCGTATCGGTATTGTAATATTTAAACTCTTTTATCGAAACGAGAATTAATTTTTATTTTTTTAAATCTTTATCGTGAAATAGTGTTAAATATGGTATATATTTTCCGGAAAAAAAATTATATTAAAAGTTTGGACTTCGGTTCGGACTTTGGACTTGACCAAATTTATTTGGTTTGGTTTGGTTTGGACTGAAGCTAATTCGGTTTGGTTTCGGACTCAAAAAACCAAGTCCGAAATATTTCGGTTTGGATTTGGACTTGGGAAAGTCCAAACCGAACCGACCGATTTACACCCCTACCACCAACAACCAAACAAGCTTATTTGCTTTTTAACCATTCAAACCCACTAAAATTGGTCAAACCCTCCAATTTAGCCCCAATAAGTTGTTTACCAAACAAGGATGTTTGGCTTAAAGGTGGTGAACTATTATGAGCTTTGTTAAGTGTTTGAATTTAATTGTGTAGATCAATTCAAGTGAATGTGAACTCGATTTTTATCTTCTTTTTTAACTAGCGAGTCTTTTATGAGATTGTCCAAATATATAAAATTTGAGGGATAGTGGTCTCGGTTTGGCTTAAAGTGGTAACTTTACTATTGTGTTAACATTAAGTGGCTACAATAGTGACCAATTTAAGCCCAATGATGACCATGTTTGATTTTAGCTTAACATTATACAGTCTTTCTAGTTAATATGTGTTTTTTAAGGAGCACAAGCTATGTGAAAAGACAATTTTGTGTTAGCTTACTAAAAACTTTGCTTGTGATAATGACAAAGAACAGAGCCTAAAAAAGTTATAACCGGAAAACCCAATACAAAACTAAAATGGGTCGCGTTGAGAGTTTCGACCCATTTAAATACATAGGTTGACACAAAAACAACACGACAGTTAAATGGGTCGGGTTGTCAAAGCAGGCATTTTGACATCATGAGGAATTACAACATAAAATGATATCCATCGTAATGCACCTTTTGCCCCATGACATAAAAATAGTTTTCAAAGTGAGTCTCGGGTGAAACTGACCAATATATAATAAACTCAACATACTTCCTCCCACCTTCATCGAATTATCATACCTCTCTCTTTAATAACCACCCCCACCATTCACCCATCATCTCCCTCTTCCAATATACATGATTTTCAAATTTCCACAAAGTTATATCCCCTTTCCCACACCATCACCGCCACACATTACTCTCTCTTCTCGCCCTCATCAACTGCTCTTGTTTTCTTTCCCCCGCCTATATGAATACCCCTCACTCATGACCTTATTTTATTCTTTTCATTGAAATTAGTTTTGTTAAAAAGCTAGAAGTACAAATAATTAAGCCAAACGCGCAATCACCAACAAGGACAAGTTTGTAATCGGCGAACTCAAAGATAAATTAAATCCACCAGCATTAGAGTAAACTCTTGGGTTTAATGAAAGGAGATGTCTACAACATAGTAAAAGTGTTTGAATATTCTATGGCAACTAACACAAGCCCAAAGTCAGTAGAAAATAACATAAGGTTAAATATTTAAATGTAGTTTGAGGCCTAGAACGAGCGTGAATCGCCTGAAGAGTGTGTTTGAAAACGTAGACGAGTCCTTTTCCGTTTTTTTTTTCAAGTCATCCCGACACAAAAAGTCAAATCGACAGTGATCCTGACGCACCTTGCGACTTCATTTTCGATACACGGAGCGAACCTTCATACATAATCTTGGGCGGCCTACTAATTGACATATGGGTTCGAACTTTACGTTATTCTGGAGTAAACACGGACCACATAAGGAATATGCGCAACAACTACAGTATAGAAACTCTATAAATTAATACTCGATAAATTAATAAACTCTCTAAAATAATAAATTTGTCCGGTCCTGACTTGGGCCAGTTGTAAAAACAGCAAAAATCGATAAGATAATAAGATAATAATTTTTGGGAAACCCTTTTATAATTTTGGTCCCAAGAAAATCATAAATTAATATTTATTAGAAAATTGAAAAAACAATAATTACAATTTAGTGGAATATGATTTTATAATCGTTTATTTTCCTATAAAGCTCAAATCTAGTTGAAATTCATCTCAAAATGTCTATAATTTTGAAAACAAAAAGACCTTATAATATCCGATTGAGAGTAAGCTAGTATAAGTGATTGATAAATCTTCTTTAATTAGAGCTCTTGACTTAGGGACTAG